>JBBPDB010137975.1:0-15600 GCA_037974465.1 Brachypetersius altus
GAAGTAAACAAAGCAGAACAACTGGGAACACAAGACACATACGGGGAGAACTCAAAAGAACCACAACAGGGATAAACCAAAAGAAACACAAGAGGAGTAAACTGAAAACAAAAGCAGTGGCGCTAGCCCGCCACTGGCCAGACCGTAACATGGGCCTATCAATGCATCTCTGTCTATAAGTGAAGAATTTGCTAAAAATTTTTAATCCAAAGTTACTGATATTCGATCAAGTATATCCAAGACATTTGGTCCAATACAGGATTCTGCATCTTTTAGCCCTCTATAAAAAAATAAACAAAGTTGATTTACGTAAAATATTAAGTTGTTTAGGTAATGCCACGTGTCTTCTTGACCCTATTCTTACCTCTTTCTTTAAAGAAGTTAGGGTTAGTAATATATAAACCTAGGTTGATAATATATTTCTAACGGTTCTCGATATTATAAATCTCTCATTGACAACAGGCGTCTTCCCCAAAACACTTAAAACTGTAGCTGTTAAGCCCCAACTTAAGAAGCACAACTTGGATAGTTCTACTCTCAGTAACTATAGACCCATCTCCAATCTATGTCTCATGAGCAACAATTTAGAAAAAGCAGGTTTTAAACAGATAAATGACTTCCTCATGGGGTTTTAGTTGGGTTTTAGACAAGGGCTCAGCCCTGAAACTGTTTTAGTGAAAGTTGTAAATGATCTGAGAATCTTTATGGACATACTTGTCCTTCTTGATTTAAGTGCTGCGTTTGACACAGTTGACCATGATATAATTTTAAATAGTCTTAAGGAATGTATTAGTTTAACTGGTACTGTTTTAAATTGGTTTAAGACATATTTGAAGGGAAGGCATTATTTTATTAGCTTAGGGGACCATGTATCAGGATTATATGATATTCATTTTGGTGTACCACAAGGTTCTGTGCTTGGCCCTCTGTTGTTCTCTTTATATATGTTGCCATTGGGTGAAATTATTTCAGAGCACGGAGTCAGCTTCCATAGCTATGCTGATGATACCCAGTTATACATATCTGTAGGGCCAGAGGATTCCAGTGCGGTAAATAAACTGGTGAATGGTCCAGCGAGCATTGTTAGCTGGATGAATAGAAATTTTCTTTGGGCTACATATGAAGTTGAAGTTGAAGTTGAAGTTTATTGTCATGTGTACAAAGTACAGTGTACAGAGCACAATAAAATTCTTATTTGAACACCCTCTTCACAGATAGAACATAAAGACATAAAAGATATTAAAGACAGCACAGTGCAGCAGCAGTAGTCTTAAGTTGTATAAAGTACAGTAAAGTGACAGTGCCGTGTAAATGTGTGCTATAGTGTTACACATGGTATGAAGAACAGATGTATTGCACAGACAGGGAGGACCACAGTTACTGTGCTGTACAGTCTGATGGCACTGGAGTAAAAACTGTTCCTGAATTGTGTTGTGCGTGTGTGTATGAAAAGTGCTATATAAATAAAATGTATTATATATGTTATATGAGTAACGTATGAAAGGGCCGGGGACAGAACACTCGTACAAGTGTCGGTGTAATAATCTCTGTCTCCACATCCGTTACACACATAATGAAAATAATGCTACAGATTTTACTATAAACAGGTAAAGAAGCTTAAGCTGATCTGTTGGTTGCTGAGGCTGATGCTAGAGTTGGGTTAAGTGGAGAGTGTGAGTGTACCCTCTCAGTAGTTAAGCTTTGGAGATGGTGTTTTTCCCCCTTTTCTCAGTGGCAGTGGTGTCTGCGACTGGGCCCTTAGGCTCTGCTCCCTGCTGCTTTCTCTCTCTCTCTCATACACACACCACATTATAATCATGATAGAGCAGTGGGAAGACGGATGGAGGCCTGCAGTGCACACAACCAGTGTGAGAGACAGAGAGAAAGAAAGAGAGAGAGAAAGAAAGAATGACAGAAACACATTAAGAAATTGAAACAGAGAAAGAAAGACTCAGAGTGTTACTGAGACTCTTTTTCTGCTTCATAACACTGAGATTATAGAGGTCTGGGTTGTTTATGTTTGGGGCACGGCGCTTGTTAAGGCATTCAAGAGCGCCTTTTTTGTGGCATCCTGTGCACATTAGTGCTAAAGTATTAAGAAAAATATAATTTACTAATTTTGTAACTTAAATATTAACTTTAATTCAGAAAAAATTCTATATAAAATATAATTAGACATTTTACAGTACTCTCTAGAGAACACAAAACAACCGTATGTTGGCTGCTGCGCTGTAAAATGGCTCTGGCCCATATAGTCCAGCATTCCCGCATCAGAACAGTTGAGCTATGTCGAACGTTCTTGAGTGTTCTTATATTTTTCGTTTTGTTCTCCTTAAAGCCCTGTATTTTTATCACTGTAAATGTAATTAAATTATTACTGTGTTTTTAACCTGCTTAAACCAAAGACAATACAGGCACATGTATGAATTACAGTATGGTCTATACACTGCTAACATCTGTATATTACATTCTAGCACTAGGTTTACCTTTACATTTCCTTTAGTGGTACTGTATTAAAGTGTTTTGGAGCATGTAGGGGCATATTTAATTTCCAAACTATAAAAATAGACATTTTTGACCAAATCACAAATTCACCGTTTTTCACAGTTCACGGGTACTGTCACATGCCTGGTCAGAGGCTGGTCAGAGGCTGCTAGAGGCTGCCATTGTCTGTATTATTCAGGACTTACATCTTGAAAGTTTGTGTCAGATGGACCGACCTTCCCCTGTGGTGCAGCAGGTTCCAGCATGGCCATGTGGGCAGAGGTGTTCCCACAGAGGGAGGCAAGCTGGACCCAGCATTGGGAGGAATATTATATGAGCAAAAGTTTTGGGATGCCTGACCATTACACCAAAAGAGACTTTAATAACACTGAATTTAAATACATAGACTTTAAAGTGTAGTTGGTCCCTCTTTGCAGCTGCTATAATGGTTCCGTGCCCATGTTCTGGATTCTGAGGGTAACATGTATATATATATTGGGGCGTCAAAATAATGTGTTTATTTTGTTCAATTCATCACAGAATTAATTGCACCACTTGACTTTAATCTGGTGTTCTGTCGAAACATGCTACCCATCAATAGGTGCTACTGTGCCCTTCTGTGCATGGGCAGTTCCACAGTCTTGGAATTTAGTGCCACACCCAAAAATCTGTGCTACCTGGAGACACTAGTAGTTTTATAAACTTCAACAGAGTATTTTGACAGGGTAGCATGGATCGATACACTGCTTATTTAATATATATTACATATTTTTTAAATACAATATATTTTTATCAGACTTCCTCTCCACCAGAACAGTCCCTTCCCTTTAGAGTCTAATCACCAGAGTTGAAGGCGAGGAAAGGTTCACTCACTGGCACAAGTACCAGACAGCACAGTCAACACAAGCATGTTGGTGCGTGCGTTTTTTTGTATGGCTAGATCAGTGTACATGTCTACATGTCTATGTGTATGTGCTAATAGGGCAGAATGTTCAGATGCAACTGGTTGCCTAGTGGTTAGCATGGTCACCCTGCGATCAGGAAGTCGTGGGTTCGATTCCCCAGACTGCTGAGCATTTCTGAGGTACCCTGAGTAAGGTACCGTCCCCACACTCTGCTCCCTGAGCGCCGTGTTCCTGCTGCCCGCTGCTTCACTTGGTGAATGGGTTAAATGCAGAGGAAGAATTTCGTGCTGTTCACACCGTGTGCTGTGGTATGTTTATGTATGACATAATGGTCACTTTCACTTCAAGTCAAGCATGAGCACACCTCAGGACAGCACACAGTGTGAACTTCTTTCTCTGCATTTGAACTTATTCATTGAATTCATTCATTGAACGTATGCATTTGAACTCCAGTGGGCCCACTCTTCGACCCTTGCCAGCCATCCCAGAGTCACCAGAACCTCCAATCTCCTCCGGCCAGCCTTTTGGTGGGCTAGTGTGACCAGTGACACCAAGCAGTACGTCGTAGTGTGTGATACCTGTGCCCAAGCCAAATCAACTAACACTGCTACTTCCGGCAGTCTACAACCGCTTCCAGTTCATTGGCCCTGGTCTCACTTCACCTTAGATTTTATCACTGGTCTGACTCCATATGGAAGAACACTATCCTCACCATCGTAGATCTGTTCTCCAAGGGGGTTCACCTGGTGGCTCTGACCAGACTCCCCCTCAGACAGAGGGCCCCAGTTCACGGCCGAGTTCTGGAAGGACTTCTGCCATCTGATACATGTCACCACCTGCCTTTCCTTTGGAAACCACTTCCAGACAAATGGTCAGACGGAGCAGACCAACCAACAACTGCAGAGCTTCCTCCGCTGCTTCATCTCCGATTGTCAGTGCTCCTGGGCCCACTACCTTGTTTTTACCTTGAATTATCTCACAACCTCCTGACGTCCTCGGCCACTGTACTCAGCCCGTTCGAGGTGTGCCACAGTTTCCAGCCTCCGATGTTCGAACATCAAGAACCGGAGGTTGACGGCTCTGGACCTAAGCCCGTGCTGCCATCACTCATGCCAACTCCCGCTACACGCAGCAACATCGCCCTTGTGAGTCCAAGAAGTGGAATTCTCTGAGCCCACCGCCTCCCAGCTCTACACCTTTCATCTAACAGGAGACATTAAATACAGAAATCCTGAATAAACAAGTCTGTTTACAGTCTGGACTTAAACCCTGAGACTGTGTCTGAGTCCCGAATGTTGTTTGGTATAGCGTTCCAGAACTTTGGGGCTATATATGAGGACGCTCTTCCCCCTGAAGAAGCTTTCAGAATTCTGGGTACAAGTCAGTAGTCAGCACTGAGATCTGAGTGACCGCGGCGGTTCATAATAGGAGAAGTCCACAGAGGTAATCAGGAGTGAGACCATTTAAGGCTTTACATGTTATTAGTAGAATTTTGTAGTTGTTGGGGAAATTAGCATATATTCTTCCCAATCATACATATATTCCTTGTCATTAAGAGGGGATTTGTAATGGTTCTACAGGCCAATAGGGCGAAGAACATGATCTATTTGTGAAAATATGGCCTGATGGGTTTCTAAGGTTTCTGCTCGTATGGGTTGAGGGGGCTCTTAGAAACGTATCTTCATGGCTCTAGAACAAGGTTCAAGGTCGACTATGAGGGTCTCGATGTCTCTTTGTCTTTGCTAACAACGTAGCGATTCTTGAGCACATCACGGGGTGATAAGGGGACTTTAATGTGGGTATCTGAGAAGAAAGCCTCCTAGCCCAACCCTGAACTGATAACAGCATAAGCAGCTTTTCTGTGTATAAATGTTGATGTTCAGAGATGTATTCTTCAGAGAGAGCTACCTGAGTTGGGACTGCCCTGACTGGCTGGGGAAACTCTCTCTCCTTCTGCAGATGCAATAAATCTTCTTTTGTCTGTTTGCTGATTCTCCGCCCCAACATTGTCAATACGAATATGATATGATACAATACGAATCAGAAGCCGATGAAGTCTAGATAATATTGGGCTAATGTTGACGAATTTCCTTGTTCTAGTGAGGACTCTGGCTGCTGCATTCTGGATAAATTTGTTTAGGTTTTTGTTGGAGCAGCCGGACAAGAGGCTGTTGCAGTAATCCAGTCTGGAAGTGATAAAAGCATGGACTAGTTTTTCTGCATCATGGAAACATAATGCATTTTTTTTACTTAACTTTCGTAGCTGAAGGAAAGCTAATTTAGCGGTACTTACAGTATGTGTCGAATGAATGATCAGAATCCAGAGTGACACAAAGATTCTTTACAGTTAACACTGGAGAGGCTGAGGAGTCAGCAAGATCAAACATTAGACCTGGCTGTTATCTATAATACAGTCCCCAATCTTATTTAATCTAGTTTAATCATCAGGATTTGCAGAGATACAGGGCTGTGTATCATCTGCGTAGCAGTGAAGGCTAATCCCATGTTTCCGAATAATCATCCCTAGTGGCAGCATGTACAAAGTAAATAAAAGAGGACCTCAAACAGAACCTTGTGGGACACCGTATTTTACTCTTGAGGGTGCTGAGGATTCCCCGTTAATTCCGACAAGGTTTTACCCCATCATAGTGTATTGGGTGTGTGTGTTTGTGCATGTCTGGTCATCTGTAAGGTCTGACAGTGGTTGTAAGACCTGCGGAATCTTCCTGTCCCACATCATCGGTGCAGCAGCCGCCACTGAAGGAGCTGCTCAGTGCTGTCAGAGTCTCCTGCATGGGGTGGGAGATGTTCTCCAACAGGGACAACAGCTTAGCCTCCATTCTCCCGTCACTCACCACCTCCACTGGGTCTAGAGGGCGTCCTAGAACAGAACTGGCCCTCCAGATCAGCCTGTTCAGTCTCTTTCTGCCCCCAGCAGAGATGCCACTGCCCCAGCAGACCACGATGCAAAAATGCAGAATGAATGGGCACAAATCTTGTGGAAAGTCTGCTGTGGAAAGAAGAGTGAAAGCTGTTATAACTGCAAAGTCGGGGACCAACTCTCTGTTAAAGTCTATGTATTTAAATGCAATGCCTTTAAAGTCCCTGTTGGTGTAATGGTCAGGCGTTCCAATTCTTTTGTCCATATGGTGTAGATGGCATTTGTTCTTTAATGTTAGTATTGCGTGTCCCACGCCTTAAACACCAGACACATTTTGAGCTATCTGTGCAGTCCAACTGATGCATTACAGATGATCACAACATCAGGTTCAGCTTGTTTATTTGCTCGATTAACCTAAATGTAATTTATTTCAGCCAGTATATAAAGCATTTCACATTCCATTTCATATGTGAAGCGGTGCTGTGCAGTTTTGTTGTGACATAAAGGGATAGGTGGAGCTGAGAGCGACTGGTCACTTGCCCTTAAAGCAAACCATTACTTAGCAACCAGTGCTAAGTGGAATGATAGCTATTTTTCAGAAAAAAAAAACACTTTTCAACCAACCAGACTGGATTGATGATGTTTTAAAATAATATAACTATTTTGTGAATGTACACCTTAGATGTCCAAAGATGTTAACATGCAATTTTTCTGTTCATCCAAACACATTACATACAGCAGGTAAAGCATGCGTCCCCAACATCTCCATGGACAAACACTGATAGTGTAATTGGCCTGGACTTAAA
Organism: Brachypetersius altus; assembly: GCA_037974465.1. Taxonomy (NCBI): domain Eukaryota; kingdom Metazoa; phylum Chordata; class Actinopteri; order Characiformes; family Alestidae; genus Brachypetersius; species Brachypetersius altus. The sequence continues at coordinate 7,077 of JBBPDB010137975.1, forward strand.
TCCGGGTTTCTCAACCACTGGGCCGCAGACCACTGATGGGCCACCAAGGCTTTTGATTGGCTTTTTACAGGCGATTGATCCGCAATTGGCTATTTAATATTATCTAATGTTGCCAAGTGGGCCATGCTGTGACAGACAGGTGGGCCTTAATGTTGAAAAGGTTGATAACCATTGTCTTAAATGAAGTACCTTTCCTGTTCCAGCAGGAAATAATATGGTTACAGCATTGTTTTAGATGTTCAACAAGCACATGCGCAGATACAGTTGGCTGTGTGTGATCATTCATCCATGTATATGTTAAAAGTACTGTACTTTTCTGCTCTCTATAATTCAATACACGCAGCATTGTTCAAGATGGAAACATACAGATTTATTGATTTAAAATGTAAATTCATGATGTACTCACTGTGTTATTAATTAACATGAAATTACATTTAAAATGCAAAATGACCGGCTAGACTATCCTGTATCAGTGTCATCTGGGACGTGTCTCTCTATTCTCTGAGTTCATTCTAATGGCTGAGTCCCTCTGTCTACCAATCACTCTCTCTCAGTGTGTGTCCCTCAAACACTCATACAAGCACAGCAAGCAACTCCACACGTGTGTGTGTGTGTGTGTGTGTGTGTGTGTGTGTTTGTCTTACACCTTTTAATTCAGCACCTGTCATGAAAGTGTGTGGAACCAGACAATGGCTCCACAGAAGGCCTAACACACATCACCGACACACACAGACTGTACTTAATCAGATATGGATCAATCTTGTTGAGGCACAAACTAAGTTGCAGACTAGGCTCTAAACTGAGCTTGTTTAATCTGAGACAAGCCTTCTCTCTGAGATTAGGTTTACTCTGACCTGAGTTTGGTCTGGGACTTTAGTGAAAGGCTGTTGGAGAGAACCAGTCCCACCGCCCTCCCCCACACCCTCAGCCTCCTTTTTCACTGTTTCCTCATCATTCAGTTTCTTATTTCAGTCCTTTATACACCCCCCCCTGTACTGATATCCCTGCTCTCTCTCTTTCTTTCTCTTTCTCTGTCGAGGAGCAATTACCTCTCCGTCTCTAAGTGTTGGATGTGCATCATTGTCTGCAGCAATTTACCCACCATCTCCAGCTGAATGCCTCCATTCACAATTACACTCCACACTCTCTCCATTAGAGCAGCCGCACTTTCAGAGCTTGTTGTCTTGTTTTTTTCTTTTTCAAACTAGTTTTAAAAAAGCAATTAAATCTGGACAAAGCAAATGAGGATATAATAGCGGCCGCCCAAACCTCTTCCTTCTTTCTCTGTCTTCTTTCTCTCTCTCTCTGTTCATTTCTCATCACGATATCCTTGTTCTTGCAGCACCCAATCTGTGTGTGTGTGTGTATGTGTGTGTTCTCACATGGGTGTTTCATTATCAGTGTTTTTTTGCCAAAGCAAGCAGAAATAAAAGACTATTGGACTAATTACTTACACAGTGTTTGGCTATAACTATAACGTTAGTGTTGCCACGGAGGGGTGTGTTTGATGTTTAGGTGGGATGTCAAAGGAACATCCACATGAATGCCAAGACACAACATTTCCTAGAGCATCACACTGATTGCGAATGCACTAACCACTAGGCCACAATCTGACCACACACAGACACAAACACCTCACAGATCATGATACAATGTGTACTATATCATTTATTAACAATTTATTAAAGTACTTTCAGAAGATCCTTGGATCCGTGCTGTGGATAAATCAATGAGCAGCAAACTAATAAATGAAAGAGGCTTATCTCCACTAACAAGACACTTTCCTGCTGAATGCAATCAGCTCACTGCAACCGAATGTTTGGCTAAAGGGGAAGAGCTAATTCAACATTCTCTGCAGATTTAATTGCTCATTCCTTTCAGTTTTTCATTTTGACCCATTTTAAAATGTAATTCTGGACTGTTGTGAAAGAATTCTCAAAGGTATAATAAACCATTGGTTTAGCTACATTTGTTCAGGTAACCAAGAGTGTAGTGGGGCCCACTTCAGGTGCAGAGTTCATGCTAAGTCAGGTTTGAATGGTTCCTCTTGCATTCAGCTCTCTCTATGTTTAACAGAAGCATTAGCTGGTTTTATACGTACAAACGAAGCCTGCATTTGTTATGGGTTGTTATGGGTTGTATGAAGCTGGTGGGCTGGTAAAGACCTGTCAGTCTGGGATCACTTTCTGTCCTGTTTTGCTGGTTCTGATAATGAATGAATGGATATATATACATACACTCACAGAGTGTCTGTTAATCTCACTGGACAATGACAGAAATAGAAGAAAACGTGAACAAAACCCTGCATTTACACAGTGAGAATAATAGAGCTGACAGTAAAAATACGTTCTGATTAAACTTATTTGTTCCATTTACATAACTATACATAACCACATGCACTGCTTTTAGGGCCAAATTAGGGAAAGAAGAACAACAGATGTGCTTTCTGTAATTATTTCTGGTTCTCTATCTTAGATGCTGCTGCCCTGAGGGGGTTTATCTCACTGGGTGAGCTCCACGCCCTTCCATCTGAACGAGTGAGTCTTCGGAATCGTTTCCCACCACAGGACCTCATCCACTGGGCCTTCAAGCTGGAGCAGAGCAACAACATTTCACCTGACAACATACAGCATGGACCGAAACACATCAAGGTACACACACACATTCACCATTACTGCAGATTGGAACAGAAATTAATATCTAGACACACATACACACACACACACACACACACACACCACTGTCATACTGTAGCAGGGCTGTGTCACACTCCAGAACATACTGTTCAGAAAGTAACACAGCAAAATATAGAAACATACACACATAACATTACATTACACACATAAACACAGACATGAGGACATCCTACTCTGCCCACACCAACACAAGGTACACACACACACACACACACACACACACACACACACACATATACACACACATGTACACACACACACACACACGTATACACACACACACACATGTACACACACACACACACAAATGTACACACACATGTACACACACACACACACATGTACACACACAAATGTACACACACATGTACACACACACACGTGTACACACACACACATGTACACACACATACACACACACAAATGTACACACACATGTACACACACACACACACACGTGTAAACACATGTACACACACATGTACACACACACACACACACGTGTAAACACATGTACACACACACACATGTACACACACATGTACACACACACATGTACACACACACGTACACACACACACACATGTAGCACACACATGTACACACAAACACACGTGTACACACACACACATGTACACACACACATGTAGCACACACACATGTACACACACATGTACACACACACGTACACACACACACACATGTAGCACACACATGTACACACACACACACACACATGTAGCACACTTGAATAAATGAATACTCAAGGTTTAGAGTTTTTATTTGTTATGCAATCAAACAGACAAACAGGGCGTGTTAGTTTCAGACTTCCGCGTGGGCAATCTGCAGTTAATCTCAGCACTAATATATATATACACACCCCTGATCTGATCTAAGTTCTACGTGAAAATAAGTAAATACTGAACACAGAAATATGGCCTTTCTGCTGATTCTTGTTCAAATTCATATTTATTTAGCATACTGGAAAAATATAAAAAAATATATATATAATGTGCCCCAACGTTTGGACAGGCTTCATTTTGTTTTATTCCACTCCAGTGTGTTACATTCTGTACTCGCCTAGTAGTTTTAATTTGCAATGGCTGTCCTCTGGCTAAGAAGAAAGAGGAAAGGTGTAACGGTCCTGGCCAGGGGCAGGTCTGAGCCACTGCTTTTGGTTGGTTTTCTGTGTTTCTGTTCTTGTCTTCACGGTTCTGTTTGTTCTGGGTTTTTCTGTTTATGATTATTACTGCGGTTGCTCTTTCTGTTCTAGGTTCTGGGGGGCTCTTATTCTGATACGATTCTGGGTTTGCTTTAGTCATGGGGAGGGTCTGGTCGTGTGAGTCTGTGCTAGTGTCATGTGCCTGTCTGCGTCAGCTGTTCCCTGTTAGTTTAGCATGTAGTCCACCTGTGTGTATTTACCCTTTAATTTTCCCCTGTACTTAAGTCCTGTGTGTGTATTGTTTTGTCTCAGTCCATCGTCTTATGAACACCTCATGTTGAACGTCTCAGAACTCCTCTGTTTAGCTTTATAGATTTGTGTCTAAAGCTGCATCAAGTTCGTGCCTGTAAACGGCATCTGAGCGCTGTTTATGTTTGTGAGTGCTCTGAATAAAAGCCACAGAATGGATTCTCGTCTCCTCGCCTGGTCCGTTCAGAGGGGGAGTTCGTGATCGCTAGGGATTAGCCCAGGCGATCGTGACAAAAGGGCCTCATTGAATGGGAATTTATACTGGAATAGTAGGGATGCCCTTAATTAGACACCCTTAATCTTTGCAACATTGACAACAAAAGTGAAGCACCTCTCCTCTACTCTAAATTCCAACTTTCCATTCTGAGTTAAGTGCAGCGTATAAACGGGATAGATAGTCATGTCAGTGTGGTACAATATTAATTGTAATCATATTTTTCCACTGATTAAAATGCTTTTAAAAAATTATACAGTAACCCCTCAATCTGAGAACCGAACTGTACTACTGCCAGTAACACACTGAAAAGTTGTCAACTGCCATAAAAAGAAGAAGAAGCTGCTGCAGCATGTAGCATGACTGCTCCCTGTCTCGTATTTTAGTGTTTTAAACTTTTCACCTCAAATTTTCCACAGTTATCTCAGTTTATTTAGTATTAGTAAGCTGTGACCTGTCTAAACATGTGGGTAGAGGGAGTTATTTCAACGTCTCTTTCGTGTACTAGTTTTTGCATGCTGCTAATGCTAACCGCTAATGCTTTTTTTGAAATTTAATATTTAGGGTTTACACAATAAAAATAGGCATTTTTTAACCAAAACACAACACCACGGGTTTTCAAAACACAAACCTAATGAGGAAGTTAGGTTTGCTACTTGGTGGCCTGACTTCCAGTAAGGTCTTTGCCCAAACCCATAACCCATTTATTTTAGAGAGGCCTAAACCTAGCCTTAAACATTTTGCTTTGAATAAACAACTAATTTCCATCCTAGCAGGAGCTTCTTCCACCCACACCAAGGCTTCAAATTGTTGGTCTGTCAGACTAAATAAATCCTACTTCTGATCCATTTTTAAGACGAAGACGTTCTAACATGGAATGAAGAATTATGATAACCTCAATAACACACGTCAGCCCCTGCCTCGGGCCTCCTCTCACTGGCCAGTCTATGAGCTCCACACAGCAGGAAAATCCGCTTTACTGGTTTACAATTACAGACTGGTGCCAATTTATCAGATTTGTGCTGCATGATTTATCAGCCCTCTACCTCATTAATTATGTGCCAGTTACTGGTGACAAGGCCCACGGGTGAGCAGGTATTACTGGGGGGGTGGACCGTTCTCAGTACTGCAGTGACACCTAGTTTAGTGGTGTGGAGTGCTGGTGCACACTGGTGGTGATTTTGACACATGTATGTGTCATTGATAGGTTGCGGATGGTCCGCCATGTGAAAATCTCCAGCCTGGGATTGTGTTTAAACGTTAACAATTCAGTAAAGGATCAACAAACTATCAAACTGTATCAGAGTAAAAAGTTACAAGAGAGGGGATTCTTATAAAGTGTGTGGTGGGGGTCTGCTCTTATTTTCTTCAGAAACCCGACACGGACAATTTGTTTGATTCCAAATTCAGCTCAAAAGACTTGGATGATACTGATGGTGAACGTTTCAGATCCCACCTGCTGAAGCTGTGGAACACCGTTATAAATAAAGTGCAGGTGGATCCAACCCTACAGCCTGAGCTTAACACCCAGCAGGTAATGCTACTTTGTGTATGTTTCTTTGTGGTGATCAAATCTTCCCAAGATGTCAATTCATTTAAAAACAAAATCGTGACAAAAGCATTAGGCACTCTTTAACGCTCTGTAATCACTTGAACTTCAAATACTAGTGAAGGCAGAAAAAGACAAAGAAGGCAGAATAGTTTGATTAGACAAACTGATGAATGTTAGGACTGTTTTAGCTCTGTAACATACTTTTATCAGTTTTACATTGTTATTCAGTAACAGTACAGTGTCGACTACATTCGGAGTAAGAGGAAAACTTTGTACATTTGATTTTCTGGCAAACTGTTGCTTTAAGCTGGGAGAGACGGAAATCGTTTTCTCTTTTCTATTTTTTGCTCTGCAGGTCCAAAAAAACCAGGATGCTGCCTAGAGACCTGCAGTCTGTTGATGTGGCCAAAAAGCAAAAGGTGTTGTTTTGGCTGCTCAGAGTAGGACCCACATTCACTGACAAGCCTCCAAAAAATCTCCAAAAGATAATAAACCTCAGTCTGTTCCACAAGAGCTGGAGTGTTGAGGACACAAATAGGGTGATGGTTTTAAAATCCTACTGAATAAATACTGGTCTGTACTGAAAACTCACGGCGGATAAGAGAATATATAGTCTACACTTTATGAAATAATAAACAGTAAAAGTACAATAACAGTTACAGTGACTGTAAATCTCATATCATCTGTATTTCCTCCATTTTTCAAACAAAGAGTTTTATCTAGCATTTAGTCATTGTTTAAATAAAATTATTGTACTGTTACTACAATCCATGCATTTGAGCTAATCTAAAAAAACAGCACATTTTAAATTGTTATTCTGTTTGTATCTGTCAGCCATGGGTGGTAGGGTTGACTGGCAAATGTATTTGTGTCCACAAATGCATTTTATTAGTGGTTTTAGTGGTTTTAATCACACACACAAAGGTGTGTGTGTGTGTGTGTGTGTGTGGGTGTGGTTGTTGCCTGGGTGGGGGATGGAGTGGTGAAAGGCGAAACACGGCAGGCACCTGTGGATGTATGTGTGTATTTTATGAAAGCATGGGGCCAAAATAAAAAATAAACAGTTTCCTAAAGCTGCAGGTGGGAAGGTTAGGGGGTTACAGTGTTATATCTTGCTGCATTTTGATCTTGTTTTGCAGATAAAAATTGATAAGAAACTCTAATTGGTTGCGATGCTTACAGCACACAATGAAAATGTCCGTGATTAAAGTCCTTCACTAACTTCAGTATTCTAGCATTACAAAGGCCAACCACTTTATAGAGCACTTGAGAAGATCACCAGAGCTTAGATATGGCACAGAACGAATGTGCACTAGTTTCACGGCAGAAGAGATTTTGAGTTAAGAAGTTTCAGCCTCAGGCATTTTTCCCACTGAAGCACAATAAATGTCTGGTATAAACTAGAGGCTGAAATCACCACAGCTCTCAGATCTTACCCATCACAGGGAAATGAGAAGGTCTCTGGCTGCGGGCTTCTGGATGGAACTGAGCAATGGGAAAAACCAATACAAACCAAAGGCCACTGTCCTATCAAAGGCAAGATATTAGTCCAATGTGAAAGATCTGTTTATGCTAACCAGGGGTTTATGCTAACCAGGGGTTTATGCTAACCAGGGGTTTATGCTAACCGGTTCTTAATAATAGTTATTACCGATTGTTTGAAGCTGTGGGCAGCAAGGAGACAACATATCATTGTGTGTTTACTGACTGGTAAGCCACTATTTGTTGAGATAAATGTTCTGTGATTTTCCGGCAGCAACTAGTGGAATTATTAGTTCACTGGTCAACTAATATAACCATCGCTCTCACACCCCACTATCATGTCACTGGTGTCCCCCACCATCTGCTCCTCTTCTGCACGAAGAACGCGCTGCATATGAGCGCTGAAACCCACACCAAAGTCGCTTTAGAGAAGACACACACACACACACACACACAGCTGAAGATAAGACTGTTATGAAGATGGTTTTCTCTACAAGTTGCTTTGCATGACAGAATAGATACAATCTGCAGTGTGATGAGAACTTCTTAGTGGTTTCTTAAGGTTTCCAGATGTTTGGAGACAATCACAGGTTGCAGAATTTAACCCTTAGGACGCCAGCGGCCATGCCAGCAGTGCAGCAAAAGGTAAGCCAAATAACTCCTTATATGGAGGTTCCTGTTTGTTTAAGCTTTGTTTGGTGTTCCTATGTTTGGTGTTCCCACTGATTAGTGCTCATTAGTGCTTATGACAAGTGAGTGACCCCTAACCGTGGACCAAAAGACTCTTAAGGTCAGCATCTTCTCCTAAAAGCCACCTACTCCTAAGGCAGCTGGCTTTGTTCTTCTCCCCAAGAAGAACAAAGCCAGCTGCCTTAACGACTTTCGGCCTGTTGCACTAACCTCCATCACAGTGAAGTTCTTTGAAAGGCTGATAATGGGACACATCATGAGGTCAATGTCGACCAATCTGGACCCACTTCAGTTTGCATACCGGCACAATAGATCCACTGAAGATGCCTCTCTCACACCATCCACACCACCCTGGCTCACCTGGACAATAAGAACTGTTATGCCAGACTGTTGTTCGTGGATTATAGTTCCGCATTTAA
>JBBPDB010137993.1:0-15597 GCA_037974465.1 Brachypetersius altus
CAAAAGGAGCCCCAACTAAGTATTGAGTGCTGTACATGCTCATACTTTTCATGTTCATACTTTTCAGTTGGCCAAGAGTTCTAAAAATCCTTTCTTTGTTTTGGTCTTAAGTAATATTTTCACTTTTTGTTTCACTTTTTGAATGGAATTAGTGAAATAAATTAACTTTTTGAAGATATTCTAATTATATGACCAGCACCTGTATGTGTACCTCAGTCAAACAAAATCAAATATTGAAATGCATAGAAAAGAGCCAGCCTAAGGGGATGTCTAGATCTTTAGCTTTCATTTCTGATTTGAGGCCATTCACTGTAATGATTAGAAGACACTAAATCTGACAGATATTCAGCCTCCGACCAGGAACGTTGCCTTTTTGTCTACTGTGTTCCCGCTAACAAGAAAAACAAAATTAAAAACTTTGAAAATCCACCCCAAAGCAATTGCACTTTTTAAAATGTTCCTCACACCATCAAGATAAATCATCTAAAAGACATTTTTCTAGCCATTTAATCGAAGAAACGACAAACTGCAGCCCTCCAAAAGCCATGGATACACCAAACACAATACAACAAAAGTTCATTAGCTGTAACGTGGTGGAAGAATGCAGAATAAAACAAATACATTGGATCAATTATTGGGATCATATCAAATCTGTCCTCCTGAAAATAAGAGTTTCATGTAGTATGTCAACACTCTCCACTTCACAAACCATGCAAGGGAACAATAGCCATTTTGCATTTGCTGTTAATGCAATGTCATAAAACTGGATCCACCTATAACTTCAATTCGAAGTTATAAGCCGTGATTCAGCCTAGACTATGGCATCCAATCAGAACAGAGCCCATTTACATGTATCAGCCTTAAAGGCACAAAACAGCCTGTTTAATTTTCCACTGAGAGATCAGAAAATGGTCATGTAGAAATAGTTTTCAAACACTTACCAAACGTAAGTGTTTATGGAGTAAAATAAGTTGATATAAGTGGAAATATAGTATATGGGCCCTTTAACAGCTAAAAACGTCCACAGTGTTCAGTGGTGTTATATATGTAGGAATAATAGTAAGCAGTGTCCTCTGGGATCAATAACATTTTCTGATTCTGATTCTGACAATAATAATAACAACAACTATAATAATGATGAGTTGCTTTCATTTCTTTAATCTAGAATAAATCTATTCTTTTCCTGGAAGGCTGTTTCTGTTAAAAGCCATCATGGTTTGTGTTTGAAGCTACTGCTGTTCTCTGGTGACTGATTTCCCTCATCAAACCGTTTTAAACTGAGCCAGCGTTCATTCAGAAGGCCCTCCCTCCTCCCGCTCATACAGTGATGCGAAAGCCGCTGTGTATCTGACCCGAGTATGTGTGTGTGTCTGTGTGTGTGTGTGTGCGTGTGTGTGCTGAATGGGGTCGGTCCACTCCAGCTGCATTTTAAACAGGCCGATCTCTTTCATCAGTGTGTTTTTCTGCCACGACGGCTATCATTAGCTCTCTCCAGACTGAACAAAACCAACAAGGCCTTCAGTGCATCGACAGATTGGCATATTAACAGAGAAGTCTAGTAGCCTAGTCAGGAAACAAACTTTCAGTTCGTTTTTAGCCACATTAGTCTCATTGCATTAGTGCTAAAACATTTGGTGCTTTTTGTTGGGACTATCGCTTAAACCAGAACCTTTTTAAGTTGCTTTTAATGGATAGCCTCTAGATCTTCATTCAGTCTCTCTCTCTCTCTCTCTCTCTCTCTCTCAATCTTGTGGGAGAAGGGAGATTTTAACACACACATTCATGCGCAGAGAGACACAATGAGAGTGTGATTATTGGGTGCTACACGGCTGCAGCTGATTGGAGGAAGCAGATGTGTTGCAGGTCAAGGTCACCTCCTCTAATCCGGCGGACGGATTATAATCCTGCTCCCAGTTTTGATTAAGACGGCAGGGTTAGGAGATTAAAGTCCAGCGAACAAAATGAAAGCAGTTTAAGTCCAATCCCTGAATTCATCAGAAACGCGGACCCTTAAACTCTCATTACGCAGCCAGATTAACACAGAGAACCCCCAACCCCACCCAACCCAACAAGCCAGACCCACAGTTTATACTATACATCTCTCTCTCTCTCTCTCTCTCTCTCTCCCTCTCTCTCTCTCTCTCTCGCTGCTTTCAATCTTCTGTCTCTCTCTCCTTCCCCATGCATCTTGTTCATCTTTCTCTCACCACTTTCTCTCCTTTCCACTATCTCTTCATCTCTCCTTTCCTCTCTCTTTTTCTTTCTCTCACCTTTCCTGCACATCTCTCTCTCTCTCTCTCCCTCTCCCTCTCTCTCATTGAGATTTCTTTACAGTTGTGGTGAATGGAGCCAGAAGTCTCTAACACAAATAAAGCATTTAATTTCTCTGTAACCTCCTAGTGAATGTCCAGGGGTCTTCTGGGTGTTTATATGTAATGTTGATGGGACTAATTTGCCTGAGGACACGCTACATCTGCCCCTCCACTAACGTTTCATTAGGACCAAAACCTCCTCGGAACTCTAGTAAATGATGTCAGGCAGCACATTTATAAGCATTTCATTGAATAACTTTCTGTAATAAGCTTTTAGAGACAGGTGTCTAGTTTCATTCACCACCACTGTGAACCAACCCTGTGTTTTATTCTTTAAGGGGCAATTGTGGTGGAATTCTCCTTTAAAGAGTTTGGTGTTATTTAGCTCATTGCGGTTACACCTCTACTGCTCTGAGAACAGTATCAGCACAGAGTGATCAGTATTGGCTGCCAGAGTTATTATTCGAGTGTGTATCACACGTCCAATCATTTCCAGTCCAACTCTAATATAAGACTGTCATTATTTAGCCTCTTGTGACTCATCTTGTAACTGATCTGAATCAGACTGATCTGATCCAAGCCTGGCTATAGATAGGTCTGATTAATGTTTTCATTAAATGACCTCGCTGGGCGTGATTTATGTAGCTGGCTGCGTGTTGGAAAGAATGTGTGCCCTCAGCACTTTTGTTACAGCACTCATAATCATAGACAAGATAAAGTCATGGTGCATAAGAAGATTCAGAGAGCAGGCAGGGACTCAGACTCGATTTGTGCAGTGGTTCTCATTTCTTTGACATTAGAACAACTGAAGAATATCATATGACCAAGATGGCGGTGAACTCAACAAGTTGCAGCTGCTTCTCTGGAATCCAATATTTGGTCCAAAAGTGTAGTGGTAGTCAACCTTTACACAAACATGGGCATCAGTACGACTGATAAACATATCTGTCACTGATAGAAACAAGAAACCTAACCTCACAAATGGATACGTGGACAAGCTCTGTGGATTTCTACATGTACCAGGCCCATAGACCGCTGGGCAGGGAGGGGTCATTGCGGTGCGGAAATATTACAAGCATGATGGGGTCCATGCTAGGCTAAAAGCTAATGCTAGCTGCCAACACTGCACACCATTCGGTGTGTGTACTATTACACCCACTCTACAGATGATGCCACCTTCACCTGGCCCTCATCCACATTGACAAAAAGGACACTTCTGTAAGAATGCTCTTCAAAGTTTATAGTTCAGCATCATCCGATTGGGACGCTGGGACTGTTGTGCCAAAGACCTATCTCTGCAACCGGATCATGGACTTCCTTTCTGATCTCAGTCAGGCAGGGTCTATAACAAGATCTCCAAAACCACCATGCTGAGCACAGAAGCCCCTCATAGCTGTCTGCTCAACCCTTAGCTGTTCACATTGTTGTTCCACAATTGTCCAACAATTCAAACTACAATATCAAGTTTGTCTATGATGCAACCATGGTGGGTTTGATCAGTGATAATAATATAGAGAGGAGGTCCAGTGGCTAACGGACCGGTGCAGAGCCAGCAACCTTTCTCTGAATGTGGAAAAAACAATGTGTCATCACAGAGAAGGCCCAGCAGTATCTTTATGTAGAAGCACACTTCTCCCCCATTTCTTACTACATTCTACAGAGGGATAATAGAGGGCATTCTCTGTAGCCGCATCCTGGCATGGTATGAAAATTGTGCCAAATCAGAGGATAGTAAGGACTGCTGAAAAGATTATTAGGGTCTCTCTCCCTCTTGCCTACATTTACACCCTCCCACACCCTCTTTTCTATTCTTCCATCTGGCAGAAGGTTTTGCAGCATCCGGGAACAGTTTCTTCCCCCAGGCCATCAGAATCCTAAACCAGAACTGAATGACAAACTGAGCATCACACATAGACACACACTCTAAACTGAAGTGTATTCTTTCTTCTAATCACTTGACAAACACACACTATTCTGCCACAAATCTTACTCCCCAACTGCCACACTAAACATACTCAATTTATTATATACTGTACATTTTTTTCTAATCCTGTTGCGGCTATTTGCTGCTTGAACACAGTATGTCCTAATGCTGTATTAACTCTGTTACTGCTAGTGTGGACTGCACTGTATGTTGTCAATTGTACTGTGTATATGACAATAAACACCAGCTTGACTTGACTTGAGCATGAATCTGTCAGCATCATTTGTGGGTAGAGCATGGATAAATCAAATATGCAGAACATGGATATGTGAGTCATATTGGATAACTGGATCACCTTGGAGGGCGGAGCACGATATGTCAATCACAATGGTGGGTGGAGCAAGCAATCACATTTGGTCAATTACATTTATGGATAGAAATTTAACCTGTCAGTCGCATTAGTGGGCAGAGCATGAATATGTCAATCACATTTAAAGGTATATAATTTATTAGTCACATTTGTTAGGCTAGCATAGAGCTGTCAGTCTTCTTTGTGGGCAGAGTAGGTTTCATTTGTTAACAGACCATGATATGTGAATTGCATTTATTGGTGGACCATGGACAGGGCCGTCAGATTTGTGGGTTGAGCATGCATAGACCAGTTGCATTTACAAGAGGAGCACAAACACATTTAAGGGTAAGGCTAATTAGCTCTTGGCTAATAGCTAATTAGTTCTTGACTATTGGCATATAACCCCACTCCCTCACATCATCTTGTTTTTCTAAACTTCTGCTGTTTTAGGGAAATGTTGTTACAGCTTGTATAGAAGTTCACAGTCTACTCTACGAGCTGCTTTTAAATCCTGGGTAAAATGACAGCCATTCATACGCAAATAAGCCCAAATCTCTATATTTGCAAGTGTTAAAGCTTCCTTCACCTGCGGCACAGATTATTCCTCTACAAAACAGGCTTACCTCAGACTGTGTAGCACACACACACACACACACACACACACACACACACACACACACACACACACACACACACACACACACACACACACACAAGATAATAGCAGGGAATTAAGTGTGCAGGTTTTAGTTTGCTGTATGTGTACATATCTAATGTGAACTGTATACGTGGGCTGCCAGTGGGGTGGGTGTTTCCTGAACAGATGGTGGTACTTACCCAACCTGCTCTTAAGGCTTTATGAGAGAATGGCCATGTTTCTTCTGATTTCTATGGTAGCATAGTTTGGCTACTCCACACAGTTTCATTTGAACGTACACAAAGACACACATACTGATAAAAAGAGATAGAAAAGATCTTTATTGATTTTGTGAAGAGGGTCAAAGCAAGTTTGTCAGTGTCTTGATTTTAAAGTTGTGATTTTAAAGTGAAATTATTTAGTTTAAAGAGCTGATAATCCAATCTGGTCTGACAAAAACACAGCATTACTTCTCACTCACACATCACAAACTGACTGTGTCCAGAACCCTGCTGGAGACTTTGTTGGAGACACCTGTTGGAGACCTCTACTGAAGACCACTGATGGAATCTGGAATCTGCATGATGACACCAAACCATGTCTTTGCTAATTATTTTCTTTGCTTTGTCTTTGCGACCTCCTTGCTAAACAAATCCTGCTGTGTCTTTGATAATAACTTTTTGCTAATCATTTGCTAGCTATCTCTTGCTCACGGTGGGAGTGTCCGAAATTGTGCACTTACGCGAGTGCACTTCCTTCTGTAGTGCACACTGCCGTGGGTAAGTGCTGGCCTAAACGGAACACTAACGTTTTGCACTTAGTGGAAATGACGGACTAACATTTGCTTGTGATTCTCCAGCCCGCCAAAATATCTGCCGGTTATACCGGAGTATACATCAGTAAAATCATTTTATTAATGTTACTTTCATTTATACAAACCAGTTGCCTATGCTTGGGCTTGCATTTCATTGTTGGCCGCCATTATTCAACTCGAAAACTTGTTGAAAGCCGCCCCTCCGCTGTGTGGTCAAAATGGCATTCGTTTAGTGCAAGTGCGCAATTTCGGACACACTATGTGTCTTTGACAAATATCTTGCTGGCCATAACTTTACTAACCCACTTCTTGCTAACCACATCTTTGTGAACCATCTCCTTGGTAATCGTGTCTTTGCTAACATGCTATTTGCTTGCCATGTCTTTGTCAAAAATATTCTTGCTGACTTAGTCTTTGTGAACTATTTTCTTGCTAACCATGTGGTCGCTAACAAACACTTGCTAAGTGTTTCTTAACATTAAATTCAGATCCTCCTCTTCTTCTCATATAAACTGATGTGATCTGGAGGTAAGGTTCATAGATTTTCCACAGTTTCTTCTCAAAAATGATCGCGATTAAACCACAGTCCAACTCCCTACAATAAGTGGTACATCTTCTGGTGAGCATTTAATTCTGTGATCACCTGCAGATGTGGTGACTTTGCTGTCATTGAGCTGGATTTGAGCAGATAGAGGGAGGAGATTTTTGTGGCATTGTGACTGTGGAATGTAATCTTACATCAGTAATCTTACAAGTGAGAGTGAGGAAACCTGCACACAGTCAGGTTTTGATATGCATCGAGTAATTCCACAGTCCACTCCAGGACACTTGCTTTGATGGGTCTCTGCCTGAACTGGGCCTGATAATTACATGGAAATCGGTGAATATGTGAAGGAGGGATAACGGGAGGCACTGTGTGTGTGTGTGTATGTGTGTGTGTGCGTGTCCTGTGGGTTGATTTTTAACAGATTGACTAGTAGCTTTGATCTTTAAATGTATTGTAATTCATTACATTTGATTTCTATTCTGTATCAGAGCTGTAACACTCAAGTCCAGACTCAAGATGTCTTGTATGTGTAGACTTTTGTGTGAGGTGTACTTTTGATATCACCACTGACTAGTTTACCAGCAAGCAATCATTTTGTTTTTCTTTTTTTATACATAACATTTTAAACAATGCCTGCCCTTTATATGAAAAACAATAATTAGAAATTGACTAAGAATAAAACATCCCTTCTTTACCTTACATTGAAAAAAACTTCTGAAAAGTGACTGTAAGGTTCGGAAAGGTTCTCTTCTGACAATGGCAGTACACTGGTCTTGGTGGTAACCGTCTGTATGTGATTATGCTGGATTTACAACCCGGGAAAATACCAAAATCTAATGCTTGAAAGTCACATGACCAGGAAAGAAGTTATTGTGACAGGTGGGGACACTAGAACGGCTTGTTCCCATTTGGGCCACTTCTTGATTTTGCATACAATATATGTAGAGCAGCTTAGGCGAACCCTGGAAAATAAGTGCCAAAAAAGGGATATTTTTATGATAAAATGGTCATAAAACAGGAAAAGTTTTATGACAGAATATAATCTGAAAACATTGAAAATGGGACAGCCAACCTTTATACTCACACACACACACACACACACACACACACAATTATAC
The DNA here is from genome assembly GCA_037974465.1 of Brachypetersius altus. Taxonomy (NCBI): domain Eukaryota; kingdom Metazoa; phylum Chordata; class Actinopteri; order Characiformes; family Alestidae; genus Brachypetersius; species Brachypetersius altus. The sequence continues at coordinate 7,705 of JBBPDB010137993.1, forward strand.
AAAGCCTCACCAACAGTAAACCGATATGAAATCAGAAATCTAAAATGAATAAAGGAGAAATGATCCGCACTGTCCTTATATACAAATTTAGAGAGACAATAGCATCTAACGAAAAATTACAAGCACTTTTATCAACATCAAACAGTAGAGGAGTAGACATCACTGCGAATACATTGAGCAAAAAGGATGATTTTGCATAAATGAGGAAAGGAGCAGAACTGAGGATGCTTCTGGATATAGGCCTGGTCCATACATATGGTTTTTTTTTAAATAGGGATTTTCCTTCTTCATTCATCCACATGTAAAGGCAAAAACACACCGCCAAGAGCAGGCCAAACCAACAGGAGGAGACATTACGCTAATTGTAAAGCCATGTTATCCGATCGGAAGCCTGAACAAAAATATTATCAGTTCTGGTAGGCTAACAAGAGGTTTCAAAACTGGTCACAGGGTCTGTGGCTGTATCCAAAAAGACAACAAAACTTTCTTTTCTGTCCACTTCCTCTGATTTTGACTGATCTTGTGGTCCAGAGGAGCCGGTTGGCTACACTGATATATTAGGAGACTGTGGGCTACAGATCAGGAGAAATCAGGGCACGCAGATCAGATAGGTGCTTATTGGGACGCAGCCCGAGTGGAGCAGTGACCTCCGTAGATCATTCTGGCTTCTCTGTTCTTAACAGGTTTAACAAAACAACTCCTGGGTCATTCATTGGTTCTTAAATGCAATGTTTAGTGTTGTAGATATCCTCCAGGATTAAAAGAGAAAGTGTGAGAATCCTTAAAGAAATCACTGGAAAAAGAGTTTCTATGTAAAAACTACTTGGGTATGAACCACTCAAGGTGAACGTTTTGTGTTTGCTGCACTGCAGTTCCTCGTTGTTTAAACAACTGTTTGAGTGGCATCTCACTGAGTAGTCCAGCTTTCAGTGTCAGTTATGTCTATGCAGAGTTTGTGGGCTGCCAAAGCCGAGACCAGCACTGATTCTGCTCATCCAGAGCAAGAAAACTTTTAGAAACAAGTTTAGAAGAAAGTTTTGAAAAGAAGTTGCAGTGTCCACAGCTCTGGACATGTTCCATCTGTCAGAACTTGTTGTGCCACTCGCACTGGCCTACGCTGACCTCCTCCACATCCAGGTTCTTGCGGGACTTGTAGATGAATTCTCCAATGGCCACAAAGACGGACAGGACCAGTCCGGCAGCAAGAACAATGAAAATGCCACCGATGTTCTCCACCCCGAGAGCGCTGGCCTCCTTACTGTCCTCCTCTGGGCAGCCGTTCCCTCTCCACCATTTCTCCTTCATCATGTGGAGCTTCCCTTCTTCCTGAAGCTGCAGAATCGCAATCGTCACCTTATCACGGTATGGAGAACCTGGAGGAGATGACAAGATTGGAGATACTGAGATTAATAAGAGGAGCGTGGGACAGTTCAAGTGACACATAATCATGGCATGTTTTGATCTTCTCACACACATAGGTACAGGGTGGCATTACTGAATGGGCAAGTGGAGCTTCTGACTGCTAGGGGCCACAAGGAGGTTGATACCATAGAAGATGGTATCATGGAGCATTGATACCATAGAAGAGCCACTTAAATAATCTTAAAACCTCCAGCTTATCTAAGTTTCTTTTAACTAGGACCATACATTTAAATCAAGAACTACTGGGGTCTGAAGCCATGTGCTGATGGCTCTACATGTTCTTTGGGTTCCTCAATGTTATTTGCTGCAGATCTTACCAATAGGGGTCCCTACTCCATATCCTTTGGAGTCTATAAGCCCCCCAATCTGCGTGAGGTTACAGTTTCTCTGGCTGATGTACTCAATACTGGTGGACTCCATCAGCAAGGCGTAATCGGTGGTCAGCACACGCTGGATACCCTCACGGTTATTCTTCACCAACGCTGTGTTTTTACGGCTGCTCATGAATGCCCACATCTTCTCATAGGTGGAAATCTTTGATTTCTGGAGGAAAGAAAGGAACATCAATTGAGCAGGTTCATTACCCCCCTCAGCAGAGACAGATAGAAGAACTGGACAGCCCCGTGGACCTTCTCAGCAAGGTCCAATATATCCGGAGAAGACCGCATGCTTTAGACAGGGGAAAAAGTTAGGAATCTGCACATTCTGCATGCCCAACTAGTGCGATGCGACTCTGGTGTCGTCCACAATAGAAGAAACCAGAAGGTTCTAGAGTGTAAACTCTGTGGTGCCCTCATTGCCTGCAGCTTTAATCCCACAGCTGGGTTTCCAAATGAGCCAGAGAGAGAGAGAGAGAGAGTGTGTGTGTGTGAGAGAGAGATTGAGACTACATAGACTGCTGAGCTGAAATCCGTATCTGCTCCTCACATGAATATCAGGGCAGATTTTTCTGCCCCTTTCTTCTTCCTTTCTTTCTTTCTTTCTTTCTTTCTCTATCTCTATTTCTTATGTCCTCTTTTCTCTCTTACATTCTCCTTTTTCCTTCTCACTTTTTCTGATTCATCTTCATTCTGTTTCCCTGTCCCTCCCTCTCTCTTCCTTACTCTCTTCTATGACCTTCTGTCTCTCTTTTTTCTTCTGTTTCTTTTTCATTTTACTCTTTCCTTCTGTTGCTGTGTGTGTGTGTGTGTGTTGTGTGTGTGTTGTGTGTGCACGGATGCACACATGTGTGAATGAGTGTGTGCTGTGTATGCTGGTTGGTATCCTGCTGGTTAATCTATAGGTCATGTAATCACAGCCGATGATCTGAAGCTTTAGCCTGTGGTCAGAGCCTCACAGCTGTCCAGCTTTTCTTTACATCAGCCCACTTCCTTCTTCAGGATCTACACACACACACACACACACACACACATACACACCCTCCATCCATTATTTTTACATCACATCTCTCCTTCCTGTGGTCTGGATGGCAGATATTATGCTGTGATGCTCTCTTGGCTCTTCCCATTGATTTTAGTGGAAATGCCGTTTGGAAATTACGCTCTGCCAATAAGAGATGGTGTGGAAAGAGCTTCAGTCAGCCACATCGATTTCAAGCAAAGAAACTAATCGCTGTTGGAAACTCCCATTCACAGCTAAACTCCCACCTGAATACTAAAGGTACAGCTGCCCATAATAGAAACAAAAGGGTCTCAAAGGCTTTCTGTTCTTTTCCTAAGAAAAGGGAAACATGTTTAAATACCACTCTGCAGTAACACAGCACACACTGTAGATCGAGCAGATGGAAATTATGTAGGAAAAATGACTCCTGAGTACTCCTTTAAACCTACTGGACTAGACTACATGTAACCAGAAAGGGTATACAGTAATCCCCCGCTATTTGTGTTCCAAGAGCACCTGCTTATAATAAAATAACTGTGTTGTTGTGTTTTGGTTAAAAAGTGCCTAAAATGTTTATAGTGTAAACCCTAAACATTTTAATTTCATTTCAAATTTTAATACATTACCCTTCACAAACATATTAAGGTAAGCCCATACAGACTGAACTGTATGCACATATATGCACGGGCATTTTATTTGGTATAAACAGGTAAATACAGTAAGAAATTAGTGTAACTTTTAGTAAATGTAGGGGTAATCAATCATTTTTACAATTCAATAATTTACTGTTCATCAGCGGCGCATCTTATTGTAGAGACGCAGATATTGGATGGTGACTGAGCTCAACAGCCTCTTTTAATTTAATTTACAGTACAGTCATAAAACTACTGGGGTTTAAAAAACAAAAATCAAGAGAAACACTCAAGATGAGTCAGGGGCGGACTGGCAATCTGTGCTTCTGGAAATGAACAGCTGTCCGATGCACGGCGGCCGTCTGCCTTTCTTTCTCGGTTGAGAAGCAAACATTATAATAGCATAAGTGTTTTTCTTTTGATGTTTATGAACTGGAGTGTTTTGGGGGATTTTTCAGTCATGCTATTTTATCCTTGGGCTAACAACCGACAATTGATGCGTGCACCAGCGCCCCCTACTGTCTATTCTACCTTCAGGAAGCATTGGATATGTTTAGAAATTTTGTTCCCAACCTACTACGAGTTTTCTTGCAATCCAACAGTGGGATCTCTAAGTCTAGCAGTCTTACATAGTGCCTGGGCATAGTGCCTAGAACCCACAAGTATCCTTTAATCCTAATAAATTGTATTGCTGTTTTTTTTCACAGTACTTCTTCTATACTGCACTTATTGGTGAATATGCTGCGATAATATATGAGCAACGAAAATTCAGAACAAAATTTTGACCTTGAAGAAGGTCATGGTGGACCCGTCCCTCACTGCCCCGTACTCTATTTTGGTCTGCTTGGCCAGGTCGTCAGCAGAGTCAATTGGTGAGTCCATGCGTTCTACTGTGAGGAAGGCAGCCAGGTTGGCTGTGTAAGAAGAGATGATGATGAGGGTGAAGAACCACCAAATTCCTCCAACAATCCTGGTGGACAGGGCTTTAGGCATCAGCTCTGAACCTGCGGCAGAAAAACACAACCTGTGATCACACACACCGCTTCTGATACACTGATCCATTGCTGAACCTTTTGTGAACATGGCCTAGATGCCATCTGATGATGTATCTTGAAGATAGCAGGAGCTTTTAAAAATCTACAAAGGAGTTGTGATGTTTGTAATGTGACATTTTTTTGTTACTGCTAGTTGCCTAATCCACAAGGAACGACCCATCAGAAAAAACATCATTTGGCCCATCAGAAAAAACATCCTCACTAGCTTAGCCAACATTTAACTTTTAAAAAGTAAGCTTGGTAACAAAACATACACTTGTTAAATAACAAAATGAAAACACCCCTGATGCCCTACAATGTCACTGACTGGTGTACGTATACTAGCGAATGCAAGCTAACAGACGATGATAATAGTCCAGAGGTTCAGAGGCCAGTTGGAAGATGACTTCCGAAGGGAGGGTGGCGCTGAAGTGTTTTTAAGAAAATGTAAAGTTAAACCCTTTGGCCACTCGAGATAGCCCTGTTATATCATACCTTGCTGCATGAGGGCTCCAACGCCAAACCACACACTGTTGATCAGTGTGAAATTATTCTCCACCACATCAGAGTCAGGGTTGCAGGGGTGAGGGTTATACCATTCATAAGGAGTGAACCTGCACACAGACATGAAATACTTCTGTTGTTATTTAAATGGTGAGTTTGGATACTGTTCACTTCTCTGATTGAGTAGGATGGTACTTCCTCTCCCCACTCAATAAACTGTCCTCTCTTTCTCCCCCTAAGTGGGTATGTTAGTCCTTCCTCTCCGCTGTCAGTCAGCATAACTGCCCTCCGTCTCTGAGTGAGTTGGATGGTCTTCCTTCTAACCCATCACTCAGTTTAACTTTCTCTATCTTGGTCAATGGTCTCTTCTGTTCTCTTGCTGGCCAACAGCAGAACATTGTTTCTAAACACTTTACATGAACCCTGCTCCATAACATTGGGTTAAGGATATCACAGTAGATGTCATATTCTCTTAAGAAGGATTAGGTCCATTAACGTAAAAGTGTAAAGAATCTACTACCGGTAACTGTCCCCAGAGTAAACAGTTACTATGTTTGATTTCCTGACTTAATTTGCATATGACACATGCTGTCGTGACCGTTAACGCAAACAATGTCATAATAGTGATAGATAGATACAAACATAAATAGATAGATAGACAGATCTTTATTGTCACAGTTGCAGGGACAATGAAACACTGTTTAGCAGCTCTTCATTGGCAGCATAAGAAAAAAACAGTGCAAAAAGAAACAGTAAAGTAAAAAGTATAAGGTATAAATACAAAAATATCAAATATGAACTGTGTATATGAATATAAGTACAAAGGTGCAGTGTGTATTCGTGCACAAACTGCGATGTGCATTCTGTGATTGTCAGAGGGAGATATATGCTGAACACATCTTAATGTGAGAAGGTCATACCGGGGCTAGCAGGTATGACTGCCTGTGGGTAGAAGCTTTTATTTAGTCTGTTTGTCCTGCTTTGATTGACCTGTAGTGTCTGCCAGAGGGGGAGACAAGGAAGTCTCCAGGACATGAGACAATGATATTATTGGCCCTCTGGTGAAGTCTGCTAGTGTAGTGTCATCCAATTACCCGTTCTGCCAACTTCACCACCCACTATAGGGTTTTCCTGTCCTCAGTGCAGCTGCTGAACCACACTGTGCAGCAGTCGGTCAGGAGGCTCTCGATGGTGGAGCAGTAAAAGTTGGACAGCAGTTGTTGGGGGAAGTGGGCCTGACGTAGCTTCCTGAGGAAGTAAAGTCTTTGTTGTGCCCCACCTGTTGAGAGATGTATGCTAACCAGGTAAGGTCGCCAGTGTCACACACACCAGGTCATGTGCAGTCAAAGGGCGCCGGAAATGACTGCACATCAGGTATAAAAGGTGGAAGCAGGTGCTAGTAACTCGCACAGACATTGAAGTCCTACGTGTCCCAGAACCATATCTAGTTCGTACCGTGAGTACTCTGGCTCTTCGGAGAGGAGTAGAGGAGGGGGCTGAGGACACACACCTGTGATCAGGATGAGAGTGGAGGAGATGTGGTCTCCCGTCCTGATGTTCTGGGGTCTGTTGCTGAGGAAGTCCATTTGCCAGATGCACAGTGAGTTGCCAAAGTCCAGGTTGCTCAGTTTTTGGTATTAAAAGTGGAGCTGAAGTCCACAAACGGCATCCTCACATATGTGTTGCTGTTTTCCAGATGTACAAGGGCTGTGTGGAGTGCTGTTGTAATAGCATCCTCTGTCGACCAATTTGCCAGTATGAAAACTGATGTGGGTCGGTGCCAGTTGGAATGGCAGCCTTAATGTGGGTAATATCTGCCATGACATGTTTATGGTCTCCTTATGACAATGTTATGTAAAGGTTTTCTGATGCAACCCAGACACTAAGTGATTTATGCCCCACTTTAAAGCAGTGAACACTTTTAACACTGTTCAACACATAGATCAGAGGACTTCTGACGTATGGTTCTTTCTGAATTAGCCCAGTCAGACACAAATCTTAAACTCAGCTGAGTCTGTTTGAGCCATTAGCACCAGGTAAGAAACACTGCACGGTTGCCAAATCACCTGTGTGCATTTAAGGCTGGAACACAGCCAGTCATAGAGAAATGAGATGAATATTGTTCAGATCTCAGCTAACGGTTGATGTTCTGCAGCTTTTAATTCTATGCCCATTGATTTTGTGGTGGTTTCAGGTAAACGAACATTTGTGTGTGGACTTGTGCCAAAGGAGATGCGTGGGTATGTGGGTGGTGGGGTGATAGAGCTAGTAGGGGGTTGGATAGCATAGGCTTAAAATAGAGAAAAAGGCAAAAGTCATATAGACCTCTTTCATTTTAAAGAAAATTTGAAGTTTCAAAAATCATGACCAAACCCTGCGCCACTATAGGCCTGTGACACAGCTGCATCTGAAATGAAGTTACCTGGCAATAACGAAGAGTACACAACTGACGCCGAGACAGGCAAGCAGAACATACATCCAGATGTCAGGTGACAGCGGGTTGAGGAATGAGAAGACGCCTGGGTTGGTACCGTTGGGCTTGTGGTACAGGATGGAGATGCCCAGAGTCATGAAGGGTTTGGAGAAGTCAATGACTTTCTCCCTCACATAGGTGATGGTGAGTGGAGCCACAGCCAAATCTGCCACCTGAAGAAATAACAGACAGTCAAACTAATCTACTGTACGGCTCTGTTGTCAGTGATGTATCTGCAACAGACTGGAACCTGCTTACACCAGAGCTTTACAGTCAGTGATGCATCTAGAACTGACTGAAACCTGTTTAAGTGTAACTTTAAAGTCAGTGATATATTTAGAACTGATTGAAACATTTATACACTACACCTCTACATTTACATTTACATTTATGGCATTTATCAGACGCTTTTATCCAAAGCGACTTCCATTCCCTAACTACAGGGGAC
>JBBPDB010138029.1:0-15595 GCA_037974465.1 Brachypetersius altus
TCTTTCTCTCTCTCTCTCTCTTTCTCTCTCTCTCTCTCTGTCTCTCTCTCTCTCTCTGTCTCTCTCTCTCTCTCTCCTCGCTATGTCTGTATTTCTCTCCCTTCCTGTCTGGTTTTCTCTCTCGCTATGTTTGTTTCTCTCTGTTGCGCTCTCTCTCTCTCTCTTTTTCTGTCTTTCTCTTTGTCTCTTTCTCTGCCCTCTCTCTTTCACTCACTCTTGCTTTCTCAGTCATTTACTCTCTAGCTTTCTCACTTTCTCTCTCTGTGTCTCTCCTTCTCTTCTGCGCTCGCTTCTTTCTCTCTGTCTCTACCTCTCTCCCTCTTTCCTTGTCTCTCCTCTCTCACCCTCTAACTCACTCTCTCACTGTTTGTATTACATATGCTCTCTCTCTCTTCCTCTCTTTATATTTGTTCCTTTCTTTCTCTCTGTTTGTGGTTTCTGTGGTTACTGGGTAGCCCATGTTCTTAAAAAGGGCAAACTTCCAAAATGATCTTTTTTGCTATCTCTTATGATCTGTTTTGGAATGGATCCTGTTCTCATGGTACTGTGGGTTTTTATGTTCTCTTTGTCCGTCCGTGCTGCTCTTTCGCAGGTTGCTGCAGCTCCAGCGCTCAGTCATCAGTTCAGACTCAGACATTGCAGATGAGCTGTTGTATGGGCGGGCTGGATATCTCTTCGCACTGCTTTACGTCAACAATGAGATCGGCCCAGACACAGTGGATGAGGCCACCATCTCCAAGGTAACCAGCAACGCAGCCTATATCATTTTGGGGTGACATCATGGAAACTTCAGTTCTCATAAAACACCACTTAAATGAATGTTTATACTGTAGGGCTGTGCAGTTAAAGTCTATAGAGGTGTTCCACCCCATCTTGTTAAACCCTGTTGAGTACATAGCTTAGAAGGTTTCCATCCACATCCCTGTAATCCCAAGACAGTTCAAATATATTGTCCATAACACAGTACAGCCAGTTTAAACCTCTTATGTATGACACACAGTAGGGCTGCACAATATATTGCAAATTTACCGTCATCGCGATATCAACACACGCAATATACATGTTGCGAAAGACTGACAGAACTGCGATAAATGGTGTTTTTCCAAAACTCTTCACCCAGTGCCACAGAGAAGAGGGCAAAAAATCACTGGGCAGTTTCTTCATCTTCTGTGCTGCTGTTATAGATTGTTCTTTTTACTATTTTTTCTGGCTAAGAACTTACTATAATTTAAATTATGTTTACATTTATTTAAGATTTAAAATTATGAAAAAAATATTTTCAGATTTTATTCAACAATGTTCACTGGTTCAAATGTTTTATGGGAGGCATTAAAATGCTCTGTTTAAGTAAATTCTTTAAAAAACATGTTGGAATGGAAATACTGCATTACATTTTTTTTCTGGAGTCTGTTACCAGCAAATCCAAAGCAGAAAAACATTGATACTATAAAGGCTAAGTTTTTACTTACTTATCGCATGTGATATCGCCATCGCAAGACTCAACAACATTATCGCATATCGCATGTTTTCCTAATATCGTGCAGCCCTAACATTCATTAATCTTGAATAAGAATCTACACAGTTCAGATGAAGTGTTTATAAATGCAGATGCATAGCAAATGGGATTAATTGTAACCAACAGAGCTACACAATACAGCTTTGAAACCAGATTTCCAAAATAAATGCATAAGTATAAATATGAATTTTGAAGGAAGTGAGTTTATAGTGAATCAATAATCTGTTAATAAAACGTTCCTAAATAGTTTGAAATTAACATGGAGGGATATAGAATTCTCTCATTATCTACTTTGAACAGTTTTGTGATGTCTCTGTGTAACATTTTACTCAGAATACCTCTAATATAGGTACCTGGTCTGTAACAAAAATTAACCAAATATTAATTCAGTAAATGCATAAATGTCTGTATCCTGCTAAACGAATGCAAAGCACGTAATTCGATTCCGTCAGGCTGTGTGTTGGTCTTGGATTCATATGCAGGGAAAATTTTTTTCTTTTTTGTATCTGTGCTTGTATCTATTCATTCCATATTACTTCATATTTGGGACCATGCCTAAAACACAAATGCACACACACTCTGCTTCTCTCTCACTCTGTGTGTTGCTTTATTCTGTCTGTATCCAGAGAGGCTATTTTTAGTACAGTGTTCAGAGTGACCAGACTAGCAGTGTGCCATGAGCCAGACAACGCCCTCTCAAAGCCTGGAGCAAAATCTGAGACAGGATGATGCCCCTAGAGAGCAGTGGAGACAGTGACAGTGACAGGAACCTTGTAAGAAACATCCTGATACCCGCAGCTAGTAGAATATGTCTATACAGCCTTTGGAATCACTTGGTTTTCTGCATGAATGATTTATCAGTAGTGCTCTGACCTTCGTCTAAGCATGATAAATATGGACAGGCTTATTACCAGTGCCATCTCTTTATTGAGTTTAAACAATTGACTTTAAACAGGAGATGAATGTTTATCATTAGAAGCAGCTTCTTTATTGGAAATGGCCTGCGTCTAACGATACTTTGTCACATTTTTCTAAATAAAATTGATTCAAATGGTATTTTTTTTCGGGTAAATACCATATGAATCTACTTCGCCAGGTCACATGACCTAACATTTCAATGAAATTCAAGGGGATTTCTAACAATTTTCTCAATTTCAACGTAATCGAATCGCACATTAAATTATCGATTGGTAAGCAAGGTCATGCATTGCGGTGTGTTGTGATATTAGCTTTTTTTTTTTTTTTTATTAGCCATTCTTAAGAAATAGTCCATGCTTGTGATGGGAACCAAACATCTAAAGAGTGTTGTTACATAAAATGGTTATGAATACTTTGCCTTATGCGCAGAAATTGCACAAAAATATTCTGATATTCTGCTGCAGATGCTCTGAAATTAAGGCCTTTCAGGCCTTATGACAGCATTACATTTATATTAATGGCATTTAGCTGGTGCTCTTATCCAGAGCGACATAAATCAGAGCTCAAGTAATCCACATCTGTTTCAGTCACAGCACGGTTTTGATGTTCGTATGCATGGATTTCTTTATATACTTTTCATTTTTTAATGCTTAATATGCTTTCACCAAACTTTTTTTAATCTTAGGTTTTGTTTAATCTGTCCATGAAACATGTAGGAGGTTTTCTTTTGAATACAGGCATCAGGAAGTTTGAGATGTCTGCAGAGTCGTTTCTCATAGTGTGATGAGCCACCTGGCAATATCTGACCGTATTATCTTGGTTTGAATAAAACCTTACACTTCTTACATTCTACCTGTTCTTTATTGTACGATAAAATGATTCATAGAAATGGTCCAGAATGACTCCAAATAAAATCTTTGCACTCAGGGTTACAGCTTTTATTTCTTTCATCTGAAGACAGAAGGGACTTCATAAAGGTAACTTCTGTGCAAGTGTAGTAATGACCTTCAGACAAGCGCCATCTAGTTGTATATTATATCTTTATTTATTATGAACTGTGTGAACCATGAAGGATTACATTAAGGCAGGACCTTTTTCTTTTGCAAAGGAATTCTTTTTCTTCAGTTCTTTTCTTTTGAGCTTCAGCTCTTTGGACGTTTTGAACTGAGGAAACGCTGTCTGCTCATGAGGTCGTCTTCTCCCCAGGATAAGTCATAAGGGCTGTGTTTTTGTCGAGTAAAATTGTATTATTTGAGGTCTGCTTTCGGTCTGTCTGCATCTTGGCAATGACTCTGCAGTTTTTGAAAAGGATGGACTCGTTTTAATGCTTAAAGGTCAATAAATTGGATCGGATTTCACGAGCTACCTCCATGTTTGCTGTGCTACATGGATAAATGATAATTGGTGAATTACGTTCAAAGGCTTCATATTGCGAGTTTTGTAGGTCTGGATAAGACCCCGGTGTTCCTGTCTGATCTTCTGCTATCTCTGTAGCATCAAAAGAACAAATGTTCGAACAAACAGGATCAGGTAACAGACACGGGCTATAACCTGCACCAACAGACATCGAAAACATGATACTCCACTACCCTTTCCCCTCATTTGTACAACCATGCCCTTCCATAATAATGCTTGTAAGCAGGAAGCCATTAATATTAATGAAGGGAGTCAGTGTCAGAGTGTTGGGTCAGGACAGGAAAATCATCTTTCTTTAGCTCATCCTCAGGGAGCAGAATCTCTCTGTGGGTCAGATTGTTCTACTCCGTGCATAACTTTTGGCACCGTGTTTACTGATGTTCTTGCCATATTTTTAGCATGATATTCTGTTGAGGTTTGTGGCGTAGTCTTCATGGGGAACTTCATCCACCGCATTATCCTAGTTTGGGTTTTATTTATTTATATTTCTGGGGCTGCTGGTGGCCTGGTGCTTAGGGAGGGGCTCCTCTGATCAGAAGGCGTGTGTTTCAGGTTGTCTTGTTTTAGTGGTCTAAAGCAGCATTTCACTTAGTGCAGTATCAAAAAAAGTTGAGTCCAGATCAGAATATCACATCCCTGCTCTAGTGCTAACCAACACTGCTTCCATTCTACTGCTGTCCAGGCTTATGACAGAGCGAGAGAGAAGCTTATTCATCGAAATCTTTTTCTTTTCTATATTTATATATATTTTTTACGGTCTCTGCAATATTTTCTCCTTTTTTTTTCTTGTCTGGCATATATTCTCTCTCTTGCTTGGATCAGCAGTGCAGTGCTTTCTGGATGACAAAGCTGTTTTATGGGTTAATTCTTGAGTGCCGCACTGCACCTCACTGTAGCGCCTCGGTTCCAGGCCGACAGGCATATTGTAAGAGCATGACATGTTCCATTTCATGATCCATGCATACACTAGCAGCTTACTGTAGCTCAGACTCGGAGGAAAACTGAAGACGTTGACTGTAGTGTAGCAGTAGTCAGGTGAAAGCTGATGCTCGGTGGGACTGCGGCTTTAGATTGGAGATTAAAAAGTAATGTTTGTAGTTGTAAAATTCTCAGAATTGTTACTTTAAAGGAAATTGTTCCTGGTAATTCATTTCAATAATATATAATGTGAAATTGTTGGGCAAAATTAAGAGCATAATTTGCATATATATAAATTAATTACTTGTATATGTTTGTTCCGATTATCATACCTCAATGACTAAATATTGTAGGGAAGTATAATCGGAATCATGCAAGAATATGGTTTAATTAATTATTTAATTAATTAATTAATTAGTACATTAATTAAAATACATTTTTTTTATTGTTTTTGTTTTCTTACAGTATTCAGTGTTGTGATTTTATGACAAAAATTACATGAGCCAGACAGGAGCACGCTGTACTTGAATGCTGTTGCCACACCTGTATTAAAATGTCGTCATAATGCGTGACTCTAATATGCTGAGAAGGCAATCTTACTTATGGTGTAAACAAAATTTAATTTACACTATGCAGTGTTTACTTAAAAATAGTTATCTGCCAATTCCATGACTGTTATAAAAGACTTTGTGTTGTGAAAAGTTTGTGAAGTATCTTTTTTTTTTTTTTTTTTTGCTGTATCGCCCACCCCGGTTGTTATGAACTTAAACTGGGCAGTTCTCGATGCAGTGCCAACTCTCAGGGTTTTGGCTCTTTCCTCAAGTTCTCACACTGTGCCAAGCCAGTGCATGACCAGCCAACAGTGAACAAACTTACAAGTGGCTAATTTTGTTCTTTCTGTATGATTGCATCAGATTGGGTCATATCACAGCCTACTGAGAAGGCACTGTCTGTATCTTTGGCAGAAAAGCCTTTTCATGCCCCTAGTTCCTCAGCAAGTTTGCTACTGATTTATTCATTAGCACTTTGTTTTGGGGTTAAATTTCCATGTACCCTGCCATTAACAGGGTAGTAGTGACAGTACATTACTGGTTTTACTTAATCATTACATCCAATTTAACGTCTAATGTAGGCATTATTTATGCTGGCGACAGTGCAGCCATGTTCCCACCACTTTTTCCACATACGCTGCTCCCCGGATGCTGTGTTCCTGCCTGCCTGCTGTTTCACTTGGTGAATGGGTTAAGTGTAGATGAGAATTTGTTCACACTGTGTGCTGTGATGCTGGAGTATTCACTTTTTTTTGCAGAGGGCCATATCATCTCCACTACTTCTTTCATCCATAAATCTACTATTATGTTCATACAACCCCACCACTTGTCATTCTCTAAAATGCACATAAATTTGTACCAGTTGGAAAGTACCGGGTAAATTTTCATTTCAGTGCTTGGGTTTGGGTGAATGATGCACATAGGTTTGTAGGCTAATGACCTATGAGCTGTGCTTCCAATCAGCATTTAGAGCAGTGTAATATATCTGCACTTATGTCTTAGTTCAGTCACTTCACCAAAGTTTGAAGGGTTACATTTTCATGACAGTACAGACAGCATTAAGACTGTGATGGATGATAGGCGATGCCTTTTTGTTTACACTTGCATTTGCCTTATATATCTTGTTTATTTCATGTTCTTTTGCTCCAAGGTGGTGACGGCCATTCTGGAGTCAGGGAAGAGCTTGTCGAAAGAAGAGAAGAAGGTTGAGCGCTGTCCGCTGCTTTATGAGTGGCATAAGAAGCAGTATGTGGGAGCAGCGCATGGACTAGCTGGAATCTACTACATGCTGATGCAGGTGAGGGGCCTGCTTGCGGTTCACTGATGCCAGATTTTGACACACTCAGCTCTCACTTGTGCTTGGCATGGGCGTTTTGTGACTAATTAAATCATCCAACTGCATTGACTTGTCCCTTTTTACAAAGCTCTTAATTAGAAGCTGATTAAGAATGAGAAATGCTTGCACAAAAGATCCTCCAAGGTAAGATCTGCGTATCACTTACCCTTTTAAATTCAGAACTGCCCTACTTCTGTAATGAAGTAAGTGTTTGTGTGTGTGTGTGTCAAGCTGAACTTTAGCATTTAATTGCTTCAGTGAAGTGATTAATAGCCACAAGAGGCTCCTCTTCTGGTGGTCTGAGCCTCAATCAGCGATTGATTGGGAAATTGCAGTACAACATGAGCCTATTATTAATGCACTAAGACTGGAGTGTCCCATTAATGTTCTTGTGTTGAGTGCAGGATGTGAGAAAAATGATAAACTTTGCATTAAAACCCCAAATCACATTCTGATTGTGTACACAGTTAAATATTGGAAAAAATGACCCTTGAAACAATTTATTTTACTTGTAATATACCTCATTCATACATACCTAAACCATTCAACACTTTCTATATCATCTCTTTCATTCACAATTTGTTGTTTGTTCATGGAATTCATTTGTTTATTCATTGTTTCATTTTTAGTTTTATAAAGCAGCATTTAAGCTACAAATAATTGAAAATGCTTAATGAGTCATGATGTTGCCACCCATAAAAATCACTAGTTATACAGTAAACATACAGGCCTACTATATTTCACACATAATTGCACTATATACTGTTTTTCCCCTGCAGTTGTACACTGATTAGTTGTTTAAGTGTAATATTCACAGCTGTGCATTTGTGTGCACACAGAGTTGTCTCTATCTCTCCCTCCCTCTCTCTCTCTCTCCCTCTCTCTTTCTCCCTCTCTCTCCCTCTCTCTCTCTCCCTCCCTCTCTCTCTCTCCCTCTCTCTCTCCCTCTCGCCCTCCCTCCCTCTCCCTCTCTCTCTCTCTATCTCATGCAATACTGCTTTCAAATGAATACTGCAGTACTCTTGTGTTTATTCATTTAATGCAAAATTCAACCTATATGTTCTAAACACCCTCATTGAGTATTCTGTTTTGATATTTCCAATGCAATCCAAAGACACAGTGCACTGTCTGACCGTCCCCAGCACAACCCCAGCAGGTACTAATTTGTTTGGTTCAAATGCAGGGATTGAGCAAAAATTTGAACCATCTGAGGGTTGCTAAGCACTGGATTGGCAAACCCTGCTCCATTCTATTATTGCCCACTAAGCAAGTCTACATTCAGGTTTAATTCAGAGTGCTGTATGAAATACAGTTTGTTGTTGTTTATTTCCCCCATCGTCTATTTATAGCCACGCTTTCATGGTTTGTAGGTTTTGCAAATGGGTTAGACATGCCACAAGTCATATCCCAGATTGATTGGAGAACCCCTGGAGCTGCTGAATAATTTATGGACAACTTTTAAGATATTAAGCTTACATTTTCATAAGAGACTGCTGAGCCTCACTGTTTTGGCCTGGAGCCCAGAGTGACTTGCGGAAACACTTCTTTTTTTTTTCCTGTTTCTTTAAATATGTTGTCACAAAATGCAGCATATGTCTTGAACAAATCTTTTTTTATTATTTTTTTAAATTAAAGAGTCTATTGGAGGAAAGGTCACTTGGTCCCTGAAGTACTGCTGTAATTAACTGATTGACTTCATCGTTTGAATTCCACTTGGCATTTTCCTTTAATATTATCTTCAATCATGACATTTTGACAGCCAGGATGACATCAGGCCTAAATTACCAACTCACCAGCTAATAAGGCATCAGGAAGTGTTAGGAAGTATTAGCCAAAAGACTTTTCTTTCTTGCCCAGGGTCATTTTAATCTTGTAACACTTTTCTGAGGGCCAGTATACGTCCTTCATGAGAATGAAGACTTATTCTGATAAGAATTAATTGTCCTAATGGCTGCTTTACTCAGTTTTGATTTAATTTCGCCTCAGTAAATGATGGTGTTTATTAAAATGTTTATGCAGGTTTTTGTCATTGGTCATGAGAGGTTGGGAAGTCTTCCCACAAAAGCGCAGTGGGTGGAGAACCGGGCTCTCAAACTAACGACCGGGGCTCGAGTCTGTGGGCAGCAGTTTGGGGCAGTTGGAGGCCCCTACAATCAGAAGGTTGTGGGGTCAGATCACCACTGAGGTACCCTTGAACATGGTATCGTCCCCACACACTGCTTCCCAGGCGCTGTGCTGCCCGCTGCTTCACTTGGTGAATGCAGACAACAAATTTTGTGCTGTTCACACTGTATGCTGTGGTGTGGACAAATGGACACTTCACACGTATCATGTAATCTCACGAATACTGGCTTTCAGAGTTTTAGCAAAACTCTGTATAAGCCATCTTTAACATTTCAAGAGAGTTGTGTGGACCATTCTCTTAGAATACTCAGATTTATGCATCATCCTATATTCCTACTTCTCCCACTGAGAATTAATCCCTCTCTCTAATGGATTTCTCTAGAAGATTACTGCACATGCACTCTTGACCAAGGGCATTTTCCTAGCTCTATTCAACCCTGTTTTAACAAGCAGGAAAAAGGAATACTGTAGTTGCTCTTGTCTGTTGTAATGCAGTTCCTCTCTGGGCTTGTGTATGTGCATGTAAAATTACCTATTCAGTAACACAAATGTAACACTCTGACCTCAGGCCATTCCTAGCCTGACTCTTGGGGCTTTTTTTTTTTTGCTTTTTTTTTTTTCCCCCCAAAAGCTGCCCCTTTTTTAATGTGTGGCCCTGCTTGAGCTGTCTCAGTGGCTCTGTGCAGTGCAGTGCAGTGCAGTGAGGGTGGCAGCAAACTGGATTGGGACATTAATTGGCAGGCAGATCATATAATGACTGTGTGTGTGTGTGTGTGCTGTTGTGCAAGAAGGTGAAAACATAATGAAGGGATGTGTGAATTAAATGTGCCGTTGTAAAGTGTGTGTTGTGGGGGTGCAGATGTGTGTGTTATTCTGGCACTGTGCTATGTTTGCGCTGAAGACGAACATTTCATTTTTTTGGAAATTGTTTTTGTGTGCGTATATAATTTAAGTCACGCTAAATTATGAATTAATTAATGCAATTAAAGTTTTTTTTTCTAGCCTGAAACAAAGGAGCTGGATCTTGCAATCGACAAGCCCAGTATATTGGGTTCATTTATCAATGATAAATGTTGGAAACTGTGTGGAAATAATGGTCCATGTTTCCAGGTCATGCAAACCTCTTGATTTTATTTTAAATCCTATATTCTGATGAAGCTTAGTTCACTGATTGGTATAGCTGTAACAAAATGCGCTGTTTTTTGGGGGGGAAATGATGAAACAATTATTTGCCATCCCTAGTATGTCTATGAATGTCATGAAGGCTTAATTTGATTTTTGTTTTCTTTTTCTCCATCGCCCTCTCGGCCATCCATCTCAACTGGGACAATCCTGCGTTCCCTGCACCCCGTAATCAATAAGCTCTCCGTACTCACCTATAGAATAATTTCAGCTCCTTCAGCTTTTGCCAGCACTGGTGAATTGTAAAGGCAGCTTACATTTAACTTCCCTGACCACACTAGTGCACAAATAACGCCTCGAAAATGAACTGCCCTGGACTGTGTCCAAAGATAGAGATGAATGATTGATAAAGGGCTAAATCGTTATGCTTGGAATAGGCCCCATTGACTCCCTATAAACATAAAGTGCAATAGACACCACACACACACACACCTACACAAGCCTCAGTGATTGGGTGTGGCTCACTTGTGGTTGCTAAGGAGATGGAGCTGTGCGTCATGATGACGCAGAAGGACACGCTCCAGTGATGCCGTGCTGTCTTTATAATGGAAGTGTGCACTGTACTGTGCTGCCTTTATAATGGGATGGGGTGTGTATGTGTGTGTACAGTTGTATGAGGTTTGGCTTCTTCGCTTATTCAGCTGAAACCCAAACAGAAACAATTTGAGTGGAGCTCCAGCAAAGTGGCAGAGAGGCAGAAACTAGTGCCTAAAGCAGCAGTCGCAGGACCACGCGGACGGTCCTGGCAGCAGCAGATGCAGCACAGAGCAATATTTCAGCAGCTGCTGTATTTGCAGCATTAAAGCAGCTGTTCAGGGATTAGGAGCGCAGTGAGTGCTACTGACAGCACCATCAATAGTATAGAGGCTTGCCTCTAAAACCTGCTCTTATTACTGATCAACATTATTCATGAAATAAATGTTCACAGCCTTTAATAATGGCCTGGGCTGATGTTTTATCTAAGGCTGTCATGATTACTTGATTAAAGCAAAAAAAATGATAAAACCGTCCTCATGAATTGGTAAAGATGACTTGCATTGATGTCAGCCGTACTACCTGTAGCTGTAATTGCAGCAGCCGGGTCAGGGCAGGTTTTCTATGCTGTATGTGTTGAGAGAGTGTTAGTAAGCCAGTAAAGGTTCCCTGTTGCTTTCCTCACACTTCTGGCTGCTCACAGCAGTACCTTGTCTGGGTCAGTGGGATTCTTCAGTGGGTACCAGCAGTTAGCTTAAAAACTGCTCTTTCCCCGTGTAAAATCAATTATCAGTTATCGGGGGGGTAACACTTGCCTGTGAACCCGATGACTACAAAGTCACAGGTTCAAACCCACATTTCCCACCATTGTGATGCTTAACCTTCCGGTGCTCCTGTGGGACTGTCCCTGTAACTAATGATTGTAAGTCATTATGGATAAGACTTTCAGCCAAAAGTCCCCTTTAACCCTTTACCTGAATTTTGCACCCACAGTTTTCAATTTCGTTTCAGGCGGTAGCTCATGGGGGGAGATGTGCAGCACTGGTTGGAGTCTAGGAGTGGGTAGGGTAGAGACATGATTGGGTGACAAGGGTGGGTAATATTGAGGTCTGGTGCTACTCGGTCTTAGACACCGAGGCCTTAGGATAACACCTCCCTTTCCATCCCCTTATCTGCAAGAATCTTACATGCATTATCACTACCTATACAATAGTATTACCACTGCTTATGTCATTACATACAATAATGGATTTGGGATAGATTACAACTCAAAACCCCTATTTGTGTAAACTACTAGTAAACTAGTTGTATTATTTCTAGTATACACCTCTCTTACTGACCATAGCATTTTGTGTATATAGAACAGATTGTGTATATATGTACAATCTATATACACAGAAATAGAATTTTCTGAAATACTCTGTACAAAATGCACTATATATTGTTTATTTAGGCTTTATATTGTTATTATTTTATTGTTCTTGTCTTTGTGTCTGTGACTGTGCAGTCCTCTGTGGTCAATTTAAAAGGTTTTCTATTATAAAGATTTCTATTCTCAGGAGGAGTCCTTTGGGAAATACTTTCAATATTCATCTGGACTGAGAGTTAAAGAATTAATACTAACAATCTCCACTTACTCAGGCAGACGCTATTAAGTCTTTGGAGTTGGAGCTGATTGAAAAAATATAGATAAAATTATAGTTTGCCTTATTAGAGTTAACTGGAATGTGTCATATTTGTGCATTCTAACCACTCATGAACTGCAGACTAATTTAACCGTCTTTCTGGAACAAACGCAGTCCTTCCTGCCGTGCATGATCATGTTTTGATTGTGTGTGTACAGAGGGAAGGCATTATTCACAGACTGGTGTGTTGTCAGTGTTTTAGAGTGAGAGTGGGGCGAGGAATGAAGTGAATCGATGCACTGCACACAGCTCTACAAGGAAATAGGATTTTACCCATTTTAAATGGTAAAAAAAAAAATCAATGTGCAGCAGTCAATGTTGATTTTGCGCTGGGCCTCCACAAATAAATCAATGTATGGGAAACACTGCAGTAAAAGCCCTAAGCAGTGCAGCACTATATCAGAAAGCTGGAGATTTGGGGTGGAACAGCAGCTGTGTCTTTGTTGTCTCTGAGGAGGCAGTCGGCCACATTCTCATCTGTTTCAGGCCCCAGACTGGAGTTACCGGTGGGAACCAGAGTTACTGAAGAAATGGGAGGAAAATCAGTTAGCTTCTAAATAGATCTGTTGCATTTCATAGCAGCAAAATCTTCACATGCCACTTTTCATGCGTCTGTTGTGTGTGCAAACACTCTCAAAGCCATTTCAGCAAATGATCATGTGAATGTAATACGTAAACATAGACAGGTTAAGTAGAAAGACCACCAAAACTCGCTCGTTTATGCTTGTCTATCACTATGCTGTCTCAGGGATGGGATGAACTGTACTTAGTCCTTCCTGCGTTTTAAAAGGCTATAGTAATGGAGTCAAGTTTGAGACTATATGCCTGCACCAAAACATCCTACGAAAGCTCAGAAAATGTAGTTTGTGAAACAGTAACAATGTTATTGCATATTTTCTAGCATATTTTACACAGCCTCTTATCCACCATGTCCATCGGGTGCTGAGGGTTTTAACAGTGGTGTTCTGATGGTAAACATTTCTTCAGTATCTTTTCAAAACTTGAGCTTTCATGTAACTGTGGTTACTGGTAATGGAAGCCTCTCAAAAACAAACTGTGCTCCTGTAATTTCTCCACCTACTGTTTTGTATGTTCCTCACACATTTTGCTTGATTTTACCCCGGATGAGGAATAACATGGCCCACGGCTTAGAACATTGTATCCTGTCAGAAAATACTGTTTGATCATTTACCATCAACAAAGTAATGCTAGTATAGACATATTTATTACTGTCCTAAATTATCTGTTGAATGCAGGCATAACTATAACAGACATGCTGTTAAAAAAGTTAAGGATTGAATGGAGCCGACTAGAGTGGGTTAAATGCATGGAGCTTAGGTGTTCATTCCTGTCTGTCTCATTCACATTTTCAGTGCATTCATACTGTAGATCATCATAATCACAATTTTCTACAAACAACTCTATATGCAATATTTATTCTGTGTGTGGAAATGGAATTTCAGTGGTTGATCCTTTGCTGAAGCCCATCTTTAACACCCACTGACCTTTATTATCTGCACTTCCATCACACTTTTAATTGATTTTCTATGAATTCTTTTATTTCTTTTTACTTCCTACTACTTTAGGCTCTCTCTGATTGATCAATATTTGTATTCTATTCCTGTAAAGCACATCGAATTGCATTTTTTGTATGGTAATGGTCTATATAAATAAACTGGAATGGGATATTTAGATTTGCCTTTGTGTGGTTTGTGATGGTTTTTCTCTCTCTCTCTCTCTCTCTTGCTCTATATCTCTCTCTCTTTCTGTGTGTCTCTCTCTGCAGCCCTCTGCGAAGGTGAATCTTGAGATCCTGACTGAACTGGTGCGGCCTAGTGTAGATTATGTTCGGCACAAAAAATTCCGCTCAGGCAATTACCCATCATCCCTCAGCAATGAGACGGACAGGCTGGTGCACTGGTGCCACGGAGCGCCGGGCGTGGTGCACATGCTTATCATGGCCTATAAGGTAACCCTGCGCACACGTGCACTCGCACATAAATTATCGCTCGTTCGTTTTCAGTGCAGAGGAACACAGCAAGCGCGTGTCTGATTTGAGAGCTGTGTTTAGATACAGGGGTCCTGTCTTTGAACTCCTGTATGGCTTGTAGAAGTTTCACCTGATCTTGTGTGATGTTAAAATTCTCTCACTGTCAGAAAAGTTGGCTTGAGCCTTTTTGCAATCCATCTTCATAATGAATATCAGCCGTGAGTGCAGGGAGCTATTCAGAATGATTTATGAATACACAGATCTGATCATGAAGACTGATGAGCAGCCGAGAGCAGACGGGACTCTAATCTAAT
The DNA here is from genome assembly GCA_037974465.1 of Brachypetersius altus. Classification (NCBI taxonomy): domain Eukaryota; kingdom Metazoa; phylum Chordata; class Actinopteri; order Characiformes; family Alestidae; genus Brachypetersius; species Brachypetersius altus. Next base: position 14,425 of record JBBPDB010138029.1, read on the forward strand.
AAAGCCAGTTCACTTCTCTCAGCCATACTATTAAACCGGCGGCTCACACAACAATGTCAAACCGCCTCCTGCTCAAACTCTCGCTCTCTCCGTCTCTTGCGCTCTCTCTCTCGCTCTCTCACTCTTTCCCGTGCTCTCTCCTCTCCCTTGTTCTCTCTCTCTCTTTTCTTGCTCTCTCTCTATTCTCTCTCTTTTCTCCTACTTTCTTTGGGTCTCTGACTCTCACGCTCTCGCTGACAAGCTAATCTAACAGCTCACACTGACATCTAGTGGTTGAACTGTAAAACTAGCATTAACGCAATATTTTCAAGTGTCCACTCCATTATCAGTGAGATTTACAGAAAAGTCCAGCACGTTCCCCCGATACTGTGCTTGAGTGATCGGCTCTTTAAAAGTTACTATCATCTTAAAAACTGCAGTTTACACATTAGTTCAACAAACAGTCATTTATCACAGTCACAGCCTTATCTGCTGCGCCAGTTTGGACTGTAATAGGTTTTTTTTTTATCACAACTAATGTTTCTGTGCTCCAGTGAAATGCTTTCTCGGCTTTTCTCGGATATCACTCCTTTCCACTTCTTATGGACAGATGGTCCATTTTCTCTCTCTCTCACTCACTCTCACTCTTTCCCCTTCGCTTTCTCGCACTCTCTTTCTCTCACTGTCTCTCTCTGATGACAGGGCCTAAGGGTAGGTGGGAGAAAGTGAGTGTGTTATATTTGGAAACTCCATTGCCTCTGTAAAGTGTTTAACTCTGCTGCTGTAGCAAATGACAGTGTGCCTTTCGGCCGTCACTCACTGCGTTCGATCTTGTGCCTTTTTTTAAAGGCGCACACGGAGCGACTAACATGCATTTAGCTTCACATTGAGCCCTCAGGTGCTTTCCTGTCGGAGCACTTTCTTGTGTAATTCCAACTTGCAGCATTCAATCACAAGCTATTTACTGTACCTCTGGACTCAGATTTTCAAGGCTGTGTTTAACAGCTTGAAGCTAGTCAGTCTTCTAGAGCCTCCTCAGGAGTGCTGAAGGGGGAGCTGTCTACAGCACTGTGATGCCATCAGCTATATTAGTCAACCAGTATTGCATCCCAAAGTACGGTGGCCCTGAAGGTCAAAACACAACGACATTTCAGAAAACACAACGACATTTCAGAAAACACAACGACATTTC
>JBBPDB010138048.1:0-15591 GCA_037974465.1 Brachypetersius altus
ACACACACACACACACACACACACACACACACACACACACACACACACACACACACACACACACACACACAGTGCACTCAAATCATTAAAGTGTAAACAGACTCCCGCCACCAATCGGGAACGGCCTGCCAACAAGCAGACCAATCAGAGTCCACCTGACAACAAAAGAAGCCAATTAGAGTTCAGGCAATTCCCAGCAGTTTCACCAAATAGTAACACATCATTGCTGTCATATCAAAAATCTGTTTAGTAAAATACTGTTTAATAAGGGATAAACAGTATAAAAATTTAAATATCAAGTGGATAGACTCAATGACTGGTGTCCAAGTTAAATTCTGCTAATCTGATCAGTATGAGTATCATTTTAATTTTTTATTTTTTTTACCTGACAGCACTCACATGAAAGCAAATGTATACGACCTCCTGTTGACATGGCTTCAGTTTTCTCCCTTATAAAAGTACAAACTGTTTAAGATAGCTTGTTAACAACAACCAACAAACAGCAAACAAACTGGCAATTCTTCTTTGGTTGCTTTTTATAGATTTCAGCAGGATTTTAGTATTTCTATATGACCTAAGGCGATTTTAAATCAATACTTCATCTAATAGAAAATTGTTACACCTAGCAACTAAGTTCATATATATATATAAAAAAAAAAACAATACCAATTAACAAAAATCCACCTGCCTGAGTACCAAATCAATGCCTTGCGTTTCACACCATGAACTACAAGTAAATATATTTGCCTTCACTGACAGACAGCACTCCAGGCCAATCAATATCAAATATATGTCTGGTGGCAGCAGCTGGTCTCACTGTCTAATACAGGGTGGAAGCTTTCAGTGCTGCAGAGTCCAGCAGAGGCAAATTCCTCACATTAGATCTGCTCTTACTGACATAAACAGCAGACCAGGCTGGTCAATACAATCCGCTAAAGCTGTAACGGAGGGAAGCAAAACCATACACGCACACACACACATGCATAGACAGACAGGCACATACACACAAACAAACAAAACAAATGCTCCTTGAAGAAAGTGGAAGCTACAAGACACACACACACACCTTGGTCATTAGAGAAGAGTCAAATAACGACATATTGATCTGATCTTGCACAGAAGAGCTTTCTGCTCCCTCATGGCTAAACAAGAAGGAAGTGGCCATGCTGATCAACAGATTTCACACCTTTTAATTACAACCGATGCGATTTTTTCTCTCCTCTTTCAGCTATGCACGGTCTTCTCATTACCCTTTCAAATACTCTCTATTTTATTCTCATAACAGAAGCAGATAGAAGCAAGAGTAAGGGGAAGAAGGAAGGGAAGAGAGAGAAAGGGAGAGCAAGCAAGAGAAAGTGAGGGCGAGAGACAGAGAGAACGAGACAGAGAGAGAGAGAACGAGAGAGCGAGAGAGAGAGAGAGGGAGTAAGAGAGAGCAAGAGAGTGAGGGAGTGAAAGCGCGCGAGAGAGAGCGAGAGATGGTCCAACACTCATGAATAACCAAACATCCCCTTTATATGTCCTTATTAAATATCTCATTCCAAAATCATGCTCATCAGTATGCAATTGGTCCCCAGTTTGCTGTCATAACAGTCTCCACTATTCACAAGATTCTGGACCATGGCTGGGTGAGATCAGGCACTGATACTGGGGCCAAGGTTCTTATAATACTGCAATACATACAGGTATTACAATACATTTTAAAATTGCGGAGTTACGTTCCAAATGCTCCCGTGTATAGTGAAAAAAGCAAATTTGGGATGTGGTGTAAAAAAAAAACAAAAAAAAAAAAAACACCCTATTTTTATAGTGCAAACTAGGGATGCACTGAATATTCGTGCATGGATTTTTTTTTTTTTTTTTACGTAACCAAACCAGTGATAACGCAAAAACAACCGCAACGCACCAGATTGGTTTAGAGTCAACATGTCTTCAGAATATTAAAATGCACTTGAATTCACTTGTTTTATGAGAGAAGATATTTAATTATATAATATATCTTGCTTTTAGGCTATTCATGAGTGGGGCCCAAGGAAACCCATATACGTACTGTACAGTTTACACTGAACAATTATTTCCGCGAACAATTATCAGTTCGGTTCTCAGAAAAATCTGCAATAGACTGAGGCCTCAACTGCTGAACTGCGATTAGGCGAGGATTTACTGCATCCCACAAATCTGAAAGCACCAAAATCTAGAATGCCACTGGATGCCATAGTAAGATTTCCCTTCCCTGGAAATAAGGGGGGCAAATAATGAAAAGCACCCCAAAATCATTATCCTCCCTACATCAAACTTGCCAGATAGTTGCCACCATGTCTTCTGGTGGGCAGCATTCCCCTGGCATCTGCCAAACCCATATAAGTTTGTTAGACTGTCACACAGTTAACTATGACTTATTACTGCTCACTGCTGCAGAGCCCAATAGTGATGTGCCTAACATCAGCACTGCACTGCACAGATGTGTGTTCAGTAGCCTGGCTGCTTTGGAACAGTTGTGGTGACTTTGATTCCAGGGCCAGGCCTGAATTTGACAGTGAGTGTTGATTTTAGTATGCTTTTAGTAAAACATACAGCTGACCAGGGCAGCTCTAGCAGGACAGAAATGATATAGAATAGCATAGTAAAAGTCACCAAGGCTTCCAGTGCAACCCATTTTTGCCGCCACAGCTTCATGGTGACCTGTAAGCAATGATTATGGCTGGAATAACCATTAACCAATTATAAGTGGTGTCTACCAAACACATACTGACCATGTCACGTGAGAAACGATCAGGCTTGTTCTTCCTCTAGGCTCCTTATATTAGCCTGTTCACACACAAGTAATCATTTCTCTGGTGTAAAGCAGAGCTGCTGAGGGCTGTAAGTACATGTATGAGTTAAATTAAGACCTAGGGTTAGTAGCACCTGTAGTGTTATTTTAGGTCCATCAGGACACAAATTAAGTCTTAGGCAAATTCCTAGTTTAATGAATTCTGGGTGTGTGTGTGTGTGTGTTTAACTCTGACTGACATACGAGCCAGTAATTACCAGCATGATAACACTCCGAGAAAAATTCTGAGCAAAGTAATGTCACATTACACCGCGCTGTGGTGAACGCCAGGACCGCCACTTACAACACGGGTCTCGAGTGCCTACAAAGCGGCTTCATACGGCGTTCGGCCATTAACAAGAGCGTGTGGAGTCTCACTTCCACCAGGGTGACACACGGAGTATGTGGCATGGGCTACGCACCATCACGGACTAAGGACACCGCGATCAGTGCCGACTCCGCATTCACCAACGAGCTAAACGAGTTCTACACCCGTATCGAGGTTAGCCAGGCGGCTAGTGCTAACTACAGCCTGACATCGGAGGACGGTGAAGTCATCAGCGAGGAATGAGTGATCAGCTTCGCGGAGTGTGACGTCCGAGCGGCGCTAAAAAGAGTGAACACCAGGAAAGCGACGGGTCCAGACGGTATCAGCGGCCGTCTGCTGCGTTGCTGTGCTGACCAACTAGCAGGTGTGTTCACTGCCATCTTTAACGAGTCCCTGGCAAAGTGCGTGGTCCCCATGTGCTTCAAAAGAGCCACCATCATCCCTGTGCCCAAGAACAACAAGCCCTCATGCCCGAATGACTACCGACTGGTTGCACTGACTTCGGTGGTAATGAAGGTGTTTGAGAGGCTGTTTAAGAACATAATCTCCTCCTCCATCCCAAGCACCCCAGACCCGCTTCAGTTCGCCTACCGACCCAGCAGATTTATTGCCCTACATGATTTAAACGAAGTAACACATAATATCCAGCACACAATGGAGCCACTGACACCAGTGAGATCTACTCACTTTGATTTCACAACAAAATTTTCCATTCGCAGACAACCTTACAGAACTCTACAGCCATTCTACAACAGAGGCCTATAGCCATTAAAAATGAATGATTCAGTTCTACAGATAAACCACCCTCAGTTTGTTTGCTTTACCATACGTGAATAATCTTCTGTCCACAATTTTAGAGAGCCATTGACATTTTCCTCCTGTGTCATGAAGTTGTGCTGGGCTTGAAAGTGCTTCATCAAATAAGAAGTTCTTAGCGGTTGACATTGTAAGATGGTATTGTAAGATGCGTGTGTGTGATTATGTACCTGGCGGGAGTTTTGCTCAATTTCCTGTGCTCTGGTCAGGTACCAATCAGTGAGCAGAGAGATGGATGGGCTCTTTGAGCAGAATCGTTCTAACTCTGGCTGCTCCTCATAAAGGAAGTGATGATTGTCTACCGTGGGTTGTTCCACCATGCCCCTGCACAACACATAGCATTTATTTAAATAATATAATTCTGTGACCAAGGCAAAATAATGAAGTTAAAATTGACTAATCTGTTAAAAATTACTATTAGTACTTATTAAGCTAATTAATACAATTATCTACAATCCTCACCTGCACTGTGGATCTTCACACCAGTCCAAGTCTCGGTGCCTCTGTTCATCCCAGGGAATAAACATCAGATTTGAGCTCTCATCCTTGCTGCAGAGACAGGGAAAGAGAGAACAGGGATGGGATTTAATAGTTCTTAGTTAAACAAGTGCAGCTGTGCTACTTTCTCACCTCAGTGATGAGCCTGGTGGAAAATTGTTCTCCAAACCCATGGATCTAAGGGCCACACTCAGGCAGCCAACTTTTCAAGACAGTGTGCAAGGTTCTCCTTTTTAACGGCATGCCGCCTTGCTGGCGGTGTGCAACGGCTCAAAACCAGCCTGCCTGGCGTTTGCGTTAGCGCTTGATGAAAGAGACATAGATGTCATGAGCAGATGGTGGTATGGCTCTTATTAAGAACAAGAACAAATTCCAAGCACTTGCAACTCAGACTGCTCCATTTCAGCTGAGACTGAAGACACTACTTTTAATATGACACGGCTTGACACACTGCCATTCATAAAAATTGACATTTGGTTGGGCATAAGCTTCTATTACTTTTAAGCTACATTAACAGATAAGAAGCACACTTTGTATACCAAACATGTTCACAGACCATGTAATCAACTTTTTAGCATTTTAGCATGAAGTTCTTACACATTACCATAAAGAATCAGACAGATCCGTGATCAATAAGGCAACAGTGTCCCATTTCAGCATGATGCGCCTCAGTTATAACAGTTATTAAGAATGCTGAAAAAGCTCAGCTGTTCAAGTGTCTCCAGCTAAATCTATAATCACCCTGTCGCTGGCAGTTTCCGGGGCAATGCACATCTGTAGCTGTTGCACATGAATAATCCTCTGCTACAGATGAACAGAATGTCTTCTATGGCTTTTACAGGATGTCCCTCAGAGAAAAAGTTTGGACCAAACAACTTCAACAACTCCAGGCAGCCTTAAGATCTATGGCCTTGATGAGTCACTCTCACAGTGGTAAACAGCATTTCTGTGAGATGAAGGTGTTCTAATAGAAGAGTAAAAACTAAGCTAAGTGCTGAAACAGTTCTTTTTTTTTATTTTTAGGCCTTTTTATCTGGAAGGTCCAATTGAGTCGCTTTGTCGGTTCTACAACTTCTAGATGAAGATGCGCAACATCAGCCAATAGAAAGAATCTAAAATGACCTCCCTGAGGGCTTCCAGAATTGACAAAAGCCTACAACTAATAGCAGCAGCAGCAGCCATAAGTGGAAGTCTGGACTTTGTGCAAACTCTTGTGAGGATTTATAGATGGCTGCAGGGATGCACTGATCACAAATGTTTATGGCAGACTCTGATTTTCTTTATGTCCTTTATTTTTTTAGCTTACTTTTCTATGCTTTTTCAAACCCAAAGCTCATAATATGTGGACAAAATAAAAACATTTCCAAATTCATATAAATTATGTAATATAAATCACCATATTGCATAATATAGAAAATATTGCAATAGAAAATATTGCAAATAATTTAAGTCTATTGCATAGAATATGCAATAGAAATAAATTATTTACTCCAATTTGTACATGAAAAAAATCAGCTGTGTGTGTAAATAACATCAAAAATTGAAATGAGTCAGGCTTAATTATGCCATATTTGCAACGCACTAGTATTGCATTTTGTTATAGATAGGGCAACAACATTCAAATAGATTGGCCAAAATCATGAATGCTGGGGACACCATCTTTTGAGGGGCAGATTTTCCCCACCACTTTTTGAAAGGTAATTTCCCCATGTCACCAATGTCCACCGGCACCCAAAAGCTGACAGACAATCATCAACCCATACCCACACCGCTTGACAAATACTATGTCAAGCGACCCTGGTTGACAAATACACTAAGAGTAGTCTCAACCACTTTTCAAACCAAACTGATCCCTGTGGCCAGAATCAGATCGATAGTGTGTTGAGAGGAGGGTCAAAGAACAGTACCCCTTTACTGAAGGACAGCATTTAAAAAGCCACATATGTACCTAGACCAACTTTTTATGCCCGATATAAATACACATAAGCTGCCACAAGGGCTGCCTTTACTCATTTTGATGACAATTGGCAACTGAGGCTGATTTGAAAAAGAAATAATACATATCTAAACATTGCCCTCAAGTAAAAGGATACCCAAAATACATATAAGCAAATCTATTTGACTCAACGGCTGATGATTTAGGCATGTAGCTTGCTTATCAGTGGAGTAGGCCTTGTAGCTTCAGTGTAACATTACAGAAGCAAACGTTGAACATGTTTAGGCTGATTGAGAAGATCTGATTAATTTTAGATCGCTTTAAGAACACACATTTGCACAGGAACACATTTTCAACAACTTGACAGTCACTAATGAGTAATGGTCACAGATATAGATGTGTCATGTGGTCCAAACTTAAGTTTGAGGCTTCAATTTGAATAAAAAGCTGCTGTGAGATGGCACTCAGCTCTGTGGAAACCACCTTTTCTTGCACGCGTTTCAGCTAAGAACTACAATAAAGACCTAGAACCTTTAAAGTAGACCCAAAACCTTCTGGGAAAATGACAAAATTGGCTTAAATGAGCTATTAACGCAAGAAAATATACGACAGAAAGAGAGAGAAGGGCCAGACACAAAAGGAGATAATGAGTAATGCTGATTCATTCCGGGGAGAAATGGGCTGAAGACCCATTTTGCAGGCAGGCAAAGAACAACAATTTCCCCTGGTCATTTTAGCAGTAAAACTAAAACTACTTCAGGAGAAACTCTTGGAAAATAGGACAAAACAAGCACAGAAAACTTGTTACCAGACAAAACAAAATATTTCTATATAGTGAGGATAAAGTAATTAACAGGCACACCCTCACTCACTAAATCTGTCATGACTTTTACATCAGACTGAAAACAAGACACTTCTGTTTGTTTCAAAACATTCTTGAAAGCACTTTCACAAAAAAAGCCCTTCAGGATACCAAAGGGCTTAATTCACATACAAGGCCAGTCAAGCTAAAATAGACAAGGATAAGGTAAAGAGTGCAGCTAAAACTTGGTCTACCAGGACCAAAACTGACACTAAGCCCCCTATTCTCAAGTCTGATTTTTACAAACCAACACGTTTTGAAACAAAATATTCACACTGACTAGACACAACATTAAAACCACTGATAGGTGACGTGAAAAACATTGTCTGATTAAAATGGTATCTATGAAGGTGAGGGATAAATGAGGGCAGCAAGTGAAGAGTCGTTTATGGAAGTAGACGCGTTGGAAAATGGGTAAACGCAAAGATCTGAGTGACTTTAATAAGAACCATTTTGACAGCTAGATAATTGGGTCAGTAGATCTCAGGTCTTGTGTGGTGTTCTCATTATGTAGTGTTTAGTGGTGCAAAGGATCTAGAGGACCTGCAGCATGGTCACCCAGGGCCCACTAATGAAGCCAAAACTGGGCCTTAGGACAGAAAGGTGTCAGGAAAAGTGTGTATGGGGCTGCATATTATTTTTTCTTGTATATCATGTGGATAGCTTTATGTATGTGCATAGCTTGCCTGGCAGAGAGACTGAACCAGGACTTGGGTTCTGGCATTCATGTGGATGTTACTGGCACATAACACCTACCAAAACACCAAGTATACCACCTCATGACAACTGTGTTCCCTAATGGTATTTCAGCAGGATAATGCACCCTACATACAAAAAACACAGTTCAGGAACGTTTTAAGGAACATGTCAAAGATGACAAAATAGTCAAATCAAGGGAGGCCCAAACTTTCAGGCCTTAAATGTGTCTGCTGCTACTGTCTTGGTGCCAGATACCACAGCACACCCACAGAGTAATTAAGCAGCTCATGTTATAACAAGTCAGAGCAGTTCTGGCTGCACAATGAAGACCCAAACAGTATTAGCGGTGGTTATTAATGATATGGCTGACCGGTGCATTAATGCGACTGACATGTGCGTTTATATTTTTTAATCAGAGAAAGCTCAACTGCGCTGCACAGCTGAATTAAAACTCAGGCTTACCAGTCAGACCACTGTTTCATGGCTGTAGTCCAAAGAAATAGAGGCAGCACAGAACACAAATATACGAGCATTGCACCGCTTAGGAACATGCTGAGCGGAGGTTAGGAAAAAATACGCAGAGGATTAAAGGCTGGAAATGATGAGTGCCTTGGCACAACACACCAACATTTCACCACAGTGCCACTGCTGTGCTGAGAATGACGCACCACGTAAATTATATCTGCTCACTGGTGGCTCTGTAGGGGTCCTGAGTATTTATGAAATGGATAAAGTCCCTGCCAGATTTCATTTAATAAATATAAATATGCTTAAGTTTTAGGCCATTAACAGGAAAGCCGATTTGTCGATGCGTCGACATCAGAGGCACAAGTCGACGACTCCTGAGTGAAGTCAACAAGTCTTATTTTTTCCTCTCTGTGTGCATGCTTGTGTACGTAATGCAATCTCCGCCTCTGATTGGCTTATGCTGACATGCGCTCCTTGACTTTACCCATTTTTTATAGCTTCATAAAATGAACGGTAGCGTTGGTGTGTGGAGGGGAAACTAAACACAAGACCACAACAAGTCAAGAGGCATAGCAGCAGGTGACAGACACACATCATGTGTGGAGATACTTCACTCTAGACCACACAAACTGCACCGTGACCTGCACACTCTTGGTGTTAAAGTACACTAAAAGTACGAGTGTTCTGCACGGCCATCTGAAACGGTATCAGCTGACTAACATGGGTGATGTGAGCACTGCAAAGAGTCGCCCAAGTCCAGAGGACTCTTAGTGGCTGCCACGGCTTAAGCTGTTTCTTTCTGTCGTGCACTTAAATGTGTCTGTGTGATGACTTCATCAAACGACTTGTCAACTCAACTTAGACTCAACAAGTCTATCTGAAAAATCTCCAGTTGTTAATGCCCTAATAAGTATACATAAATGTATGCAAACATATCTTCTACAATCTTAAGTGTATTTTTGCCCCCAACTAGTATGTTCATGAAGCTGCTCGTGAGAACGCTTCACATGTTTTTACTCTCAGATTAAATTGTTGTTCAGTTATAATGGCTTAATAGACTGCTAAAAGTTTTTTGTGCATTAACTGTCAATTCTTAAAAGAGTGTCAATGAACTAAATTAAAAGGGAAGCTTTTCCCTATGCAGGTCAGTAGGAAAGTCCTCATTAATTAGTAGACATTCATCCCTTTCTCTAAGCTCACGCGCAGAAAATCACACCTGAATTATTTTGGTCATGTTTCCTGGAATCTAGTCAAGCTTGGTCACTTCTAGCGAAATTAAGAGAGGAGAACGAAAAAGCACAACCACAAGTATCACACTCATGTTAAAGCAAGTGTTAAACTACATTATCCTTATTGGAAATGTAGTCAATAAGCTAACACATGTTTGGTGCTAAGTAACAGAAGCTTATGCACGCCAATAAGCAGTGTGCAAACTGCATGTCTAAATTACCACACATTTGTGATAATTGAGTCTTCATGTGGATAAAAACATAAATAGCCGTGGTTAACCATGGAGCGAAACAAGCTGGCTAGCCTGCCTACCATAAAAAGAAAAACCCTGAAAGTAAAGATAATGAAACATTCACTTGACCTGAATTATTCACTCACCTAATGTTACTATCTAGAAGTCTTACTAAACGTAGAATTGTGTTCATTAACTTCTCCTGTGGGAAGGGTTACCCCTTGAGAGGTCAGCAAAGTCAAAGAAGTAGCCCAATATATATATAGCCCAATATATTCATATGCCAAAGCTGAACTTCACAAGGGGTAATTGCAATTAAATATAATGTGGCTTTCAAAATGTTACAAAAAAAATGCTAGTTTGACGGAGCCTTAAGAGGAAGGTTGTTTGCCAATTTAAGGCTTAAACCAATGATTCCTGCTCTGTAACGAACCATTTCAGTAGGTGACTGTAATGGACCTGCGACCACAGCAAGTGAGTTAGCAGCTTAAAAAGGTATACATCACAACAATATAGGAGAATGTGTCAGGCATTTTATTATTCTAGCTACTGGACCTTGCCAAAAGTAACTTTGCAATTAGTGTGTGGCAAAAATCACCTTGTCAAGTTCACTTGCTCAGACATTCTGTGATATGTTTTTGAAAAGAAAAGAAAGCATTCAAAAGACTTCATTTGGCTGTGCTTCCCCCCAATAGAGGACGGCAGATGGCAAGAGACCTGTGGTTTGCCTGTGAAAAGCTACTGCAGTGCTGTTAGCCCTGTTGAACTGAGCGAGGAGAAACTGGCCTCCAGCTGTTGAGATATAATGGATGCTCACTGCAGAGGGGAGATAGACTGAGAGGCAGGAAGAGAGAGAAAATGAGATGGAGGAAAAAGGGAGAGAAAGAGAGAGAGAGAGAAAGAAAGAAAAAAAACAAGAAAAGTAGTAGAAGAGAGAAAAAGAAAGAGAGACAGATAAAAACAGAGAAAAAAGGGAGTACAGACAGAGAAAGAGAGAGGTGTAAAAGAAAAACAGTGGAAGAGAGAAAAAGAGAGAGAAAATTGAAGAACATAATGAAGAGAGAGTAAAAGAGAGGGAGAATAAAAAGAGAGGGACAGAAAAAGAGAGATAAATAGAGACAAAAGAGAAAAAACAATAGAGACAGAGAGAGACAAAGAGAAAGAAAGAATATAAAGAAGGAAAGAGCGGCCACTACACTCAGCGTGCCTAACACACTAAATCTCCCACCACCCTCATTACCGAGACAGCAGGGGAGAGACAGATATGCTCGCCCTTTGTTTCTCCTGCACGCGCACGCACACGCGCGCACACACTTCTCCATCCCTTCAGCCAGAAGTCTGCTGGGTCTTGTGCACTCCTACAGCAGTATTTTACAAAAGAAAGGGAGGAGCAAATGCAAAACGGAGGGTTTAGCAAGAGTAGCAATCTGCACAACATCGTCAGGCCTGCTTTGACACTGTTCGGGTGTAAATTTAGAACCTGCAATTTTACGCGTCTCTTTTAAAGAGTGGGATTTGAGGGCATCAAAGCTCTCCCTTATAGCACGGCACATCCACAGAAATGGCAATTCCCAAAAGACTGCCGACAGCCTGACACCACAACAACAGCATGCGTTAGCACAGAGAAACACTAAATATCTTCCAGCTCCGAGATGGGGAAACTGCTAAACTGCCCCCCTTCCTTTGTCTTGGGTTCAAACCTAAACCATGCCATGCAACACAGATGATTCACACAGCAACTGGCTGTATTCTTGCTGCCTGCAGCAGCTTAGCTTCTCCAAAGACATTACATGCATCTTCATGTTACACTTCATCATTTGCAAGTATGTAAAAGATTAAAAATAAAGTTATTTTTCACTCACTTAAATTGCGAAGTTTACAGCGACTTATTTTTACTTCGGAAAACAATGTCATTTAAGGGGATGTTCAAACTTCTCCATAGGATTGTACTTAGGTTCATCAGCAAAGATCTACTAGTAACTCCTGCAAACCAGGTTCTGATGTAAACACACCAAGAATAGCACAAGGGTTTCTAATAACTTGCACTCACAACGTTCAGCATTGTACAGTCTTAAAATACTTTCTGTCATTTTAAAACTCTTGCTCTCAAAAAGCAGCATTTACATTTTAGAATTTTAAATAATTTCGAATTACATATAGTAACAGATATAGTGAGCTGAAAGCCAGCCACCCAAACACTTGTTATTGTTTAATTTCTTAATTTTCTTACTGGGTCCAGCCAGTGTACAATTTTATCATGGCAATAAGCAGTGAAGGAGTCATGCAGGCTTAGCTGATCCAAAGACATGTGAGAAAACCAACGAGGAGGACTATAGAAGTGGTGGTAGAAGTCTTATCCAATCTCACAATAAACACTGCTGAGACTGAGCTGCTGGCTTTAGGGCTTTTTTTTAGGTCTTTCCTGACAATATGTAGTTTAGGCAGCAAATTGTGTGGCTTGAATGAAACACCAACATATTTCAGATCAACGCATCAACAAGCACTGGTGTATTTTCACACACCTACTTACTAATGGCATGTTCCTTCAAAATTGTCTCTCCTAGAACCGTCTACATCTGGTACTGGGTGCATCAACTTTGATAACTACCACTGGAAGAAAAGAACAAAATGGATGCTTGAAAAGAAAACAAAGTGGTGTACTACATCCAAACCCATTTTCTTTTCTTGCAAAAGTTGTTGCGAGTTCAGCACACAGTTAGAATGACCTTGTGCCTTTCTATGTAGTGCCTCTGGCAGCAGCTCAGCCCATGAGTCAGCATTAGAAGCTTTTCGGGAGGCATGTGCTCTCTAGCATGAAGCAGATGGCTTTAAGATGTTCTGGCCAAACGCCTCATCGGCTCTGAGCACCACGACCCGGTTCAGGTCTAGCAGTTGAGGTCACCGATGGAGTCCAGACACTTCTTTGCAGAGAGAGCATGTCCACGTTGAAAGGGCAGCCATTTGCACTCCCTGTGTTATACTGACACAACTGGGGGTCTGGGGCAGGGGGCTGTTTGAGAAAAGCCCTGTGCTAGGAAAGCCATGTAGACACACAACAATGGCCGTTCTGGAGGTGGACTGCGGACAGAGAATTCCCAGTTTACAGAATTAGAGTAATTTAGTATGTCCAATTTCCAAAGTGCACGTAACTACCAGGAAATCTGAATTGGGATGTTTGACCATCCCAATACAGGGACTTTAGTGACATTGCATTTAAATACATAGACTTAAAATGGAGTAGGTCCCCCCTTTGAAGCTATACTAGCTTTCCACTCTTCTTGGAAGGCTTTCCGCAAGATTCCACAAAAATGTCTGTGGGAATTTGTGCCCATTCATTCTATAGAGCATTTATGTGATCAGGCACTGATGTTGGACGAGAAGGTCTGGATCGCAATCACCGTTCCAGATGTTGGATGGATTTGAGGTCAGGGCTTTGTGTGGGCCAGTCAGGTTCTTCCACACACTGAACTCATCCAGTCATGTCTTTATGGAGCTTGCTTTGAGCACCGGGGCACAGTCATGCTGGAATAGAAAAGGTTCTTCCCCCACAAAGTTGGAAGCATGACGTTGGTATGGTAAAGCATTAAGATTGCCCTTCAGCAGAAGTAAGGCTACTCCTTCAATAATTACAAGGTGCGTCCCAATACTTTTCTCCATATTGTGTATAATCAGCCCTTGAAAGAAATCTGAACCAGTACGGAATACAAACAGGGTCACTCAGGGTTCAACATGAACTTTTTCTCAACCGTGTACCACTAATCTGCTCCCAAAATAAATTATTCTTCTTCATCTTCTTCGCATTAGTAGTAGTAGCAGCGGCAGTAGTGACAGTATCATATACCTCACTGTGTATTTACACTCATTGTCCATTTTATAAGCTCCACTGACCATTTAAGTTTACAATTACAAACTGTAATCTATATGTTTCTCTGCATCATCTTTTAGTTCATCAACGGAAGCACCGGTGATCAGATATTATTCGGGCGGTGAATTAATCTCAGCAACACTCTTTGTCTCTAATGGGCTGAGAATAGTTCACCACCCAAAAATACCCAGCCAAAAACTGTAGACCTAAAGTGACCACTGATGAAAGACTACAGGCTGACTGATACAAACTGTGCATCATCAGATGAGCCATCAATAACTTACAGTAACAGATCTGCGTGCATACAGAAGGTGGTTTAAAGTAAGCCAGATTTTGGAACATACTATGCTGACAAAACTAAAATTATGTTTTGACATTAAACCCAGCCTTAACCATCAATGCTGCCAGTACGCTGGAGAAGCTGAATCTGTATAGCGCAATTATAATTGTTCTCCAACACAGTGTTCCTGCATTCCTGCACCTTTCTAGCCGGAAGGAGATTATTTTACACCACACAGTCAAATAATGAGTTTGTGTCACCCAGAAAAAAAAAAAAGATCTGATTTAAGAGGACTTTGTTAAATAAACCTGTGTCCACTGATTGTTCAAACCAAGATAGATTATTTTGCTCATGTTTTATGAGTATAGCTTGCAGCAACATGTTTGCTGTAGATGCATTTAATCGAGAGAAAACATTGAGCTCCACTTTTAATATGTCCATATCATGTAAATAAAATTCCCTGGTTTACATATAGTTACAAAAATCAACAATTCCCCCTTTACTGCAAAAACAACCACTGTTTGTGATGTCATAAGAATTCATTTACATGCATCCTCCTATTCAGGATACAGCAGTTTAGCTCCACCCACCTATGATAAGGAGTGTTTTAGTCCAGACTGCTTTTTAAATAAAGCACTGTATCTGACAGTTTATCAGAAGAGAGGTCATTCCAAAATAAAAGAGCATTAAAGATGTGACAGCAAATACTCCTTGTTCAATTGTAGGGGATTAAGACATTGGTCATGTAAAAATACATTCGTAGAGAAGCCCACACACATTTCAGAGGAAAAACTAAATTAATTCAATCATATAAGCCCTTTAAAGTAGTACCTTTTTGAACATTTAAACACAATCAACCTCATAGTTTGTTTCTGAGGTTTGCTTAAGTTGCACTACACCCATGTCGCTTTCTGACACTGACTCACACACAGTTATAATGTTAATAGGGACAAAAACAAATTGTTGAACTAAAAACA
Organism: Brachypetersius altus; assembly: GCA_037974465.1. Classification (NCBI taxonomy): domain Eukaryota; kingdom Metazoa; phylum Chordata; class Actinopteri; order Characiformes; family Alestidae; genus Brachypetersius; species Brachypetersius altus. The sequence goes on from JBBPDB010138048.1 coordinate 15,004, forward strand.
GCTTGAAACCACACTTGTCCTTTACATGTCAGCTACTTTACAGAACTAAAGAACTGCACAAATATCTTGTCTTGTGCAAAATGGTTTGCTTGTCTTTTGCTGTAACTGAATTAAAGTTTGTCTGTTAAGTCAGTATGAAGTTTGATTCAAGCTCCATATATGTTGAAAAGTTGGATCAAAGTGTGCCCCTGGCACCAATGCGTATGCATGATTCCTACCAGGCCTCAGGGAGCAGCGCAGTGTACTCATGGGGAGAGGTGGTTTCTGGGAAATTGCAGAGGATGGCGAGTCGGTGCTGTAGCAGCTCTGCGCCGTGATAGGTGAAAAGAATGTGCAGAGCCTGCATATTGCTCTCCTAAAAGAAAGGAAAACTAAAGGAAATTAGTTATATTTTTATGTGGTGTTGCCAGCTCTTATCAGACATAAAAAAATACACACTGTGACATGCTGTGAATCGTGAAATGTGCTATAAGTCAGTTTCTCTCACTGCCACACACTGGCTATTACACACACTTCCACAGAAGGTAACCAAACCACTTCAACTAATTCAGAACGCAGCTGCCAGGTTAGTGTTCAACGTTCCTAAGT
>JBBPDB010138073.1:0-15589 GCA_037974465.1 Brachypetersius altus
GAAAGTAAAGTGATCTGGGAGAACATTTGGAGGCTTATTTATGGTTTACACTATAAAAACAGGCATTGGGATCATTTGGGGAGGGGGGGCATTTTAATCTAGATTAAAACAATTAATCTGTGCCCACATCTAATTATTATACAGATTGAATTTGGTGCGTCTTCTCATTGTTTTGTTTTTTTTTTTTTTGGCAGAAAACATGTTTGCTCCACCCACCTTAACCATAAATGTCTTGGTAAGAGACGTTTGTCTCCCCTCACAGTTCAGCAGTAAAACGCGGTAAAAAAAGTCAGAAATAGGCGGCGGTTCAGTACCACACTCTGAGTAGATCCTGTGCTTCCAGACAGCGGCTTTATAGGAACAACACAATCAAACAGTTTTCTGGCGGAAATGCAGTCTAGTTTTGAATGTGATGTCTGAGTGAGCAGAGCGGCTGCGGTCGGCTGTGTCCTCACACTGTCCGCCCCGGGGCGGCGCCCCATCGACCGGGTGTACAGTGGACAGATCTGGTGGCCTGCCAGGCCTGCACTTTTCTGATACGACCTCACAGGACACACAGGCTTTCAGTGGCTTGATCAGGCCACACACACACACACACACACACACACACACACACACACACACAAAGAGGTGGAGCCAGAACAGTTGTTGACAAACTAATTTAATTGACACTTCAATATGATTTCAGTGTTTATATATTTATATGTTCTAATATTCTTTCCACAAAATTCATTCTATGTTAAGCAGCATATTGGTGTTTTTGTTGGCGCTTTTCCACTGGAGCAAGGAATCATTCTGTACCGTAAACAAATGTTTTCTGTTACTAATAAAGAGACCCAAACCCGTGCTGCTCGACGGCAGGGCTAAAAGCGGGCCGCTGCTGATCTGACTGCTTTCTGATTGGTCGAAGTATCATCCAAACATGGAACGAGGCCACTGTTTATTTACTGCCTACACAGTAAACAAACACGGTGGAGAAACAAACGAGCTCTGTGGGAGACGTGAAGGTGATCCAGGACGTCACTAACAAATATCACGGATAAAGAATGGAAAGAAAAAATGTAAAACTCAAACAAGAAATAATAAAAGAGCACAATAACAAAAGCGGCTCTGACAGAAAAACTCTCCGCCGGTTCGACTCCATGGACGTGGTTTTGGGACGACCGGCCAGAAACCGTGGAGAGAACCGATTCACTCAAAAGTGCTTTAAGAGATTAACATCGTTTGAGGAGAGTGTGGTGATCTAACCCTCAGGACTTTCAGTAAATAAAAGTGTTTTTCTGTTTGATTTGTAATCCTAATATAAAAGAAATGGGTTCATAGCTGGTATTTGTGGGTGATGCCGTTTTTAAACCCCAGTAGTGTTTTTAATATTACATGTTTTTAAATTACAGTAACTTTGGTTCTACATGACACAGAAACACCAAACAAAGCTCAGCATGACGTGTGACACCTCGAGCCCCAACCCACACCAGGGAACTTCCATATTAGGAGCTGTTTTACTGTATGATGATGTTTTACCATTCGTTGTGCGTCTGTTCTAAGGACTGAGCGCGCCACGATAATGGGTGGGAAATAAGCTTCCAGTTTTTTAGCTACATCACGTCCTGTGAAGAAGAACAGAAGCAGATTTCCAAACACGTCTTGGCTGCTGGACTGCAGGTGGGTTGAGGATGAAAGTGTGTAAATTTGATTTTTCGTGGAGATACCGCTGCAAAGACTGGCTGGTCTGGAGCCAAACTCCCAGCCTGCGCCGGCTCCTCTTCACTGATTATTCACAGCCTTTAAACCCAGCCAACTGGAGGCTTAGAGGCTCCGCTACCCTGGATATGGCGGGAGGGGTGGGGGTTCAGGTGAGCTACTGGAGTTATTTTCAGGATTGGGGGGCTTTATAAAGTCCTGGTCTCTTTTTCCACTGCAGTAGAGTTTAGTAATGATTAAGACTTCTTACAATTCTCTCCACAGTTTATGGCCGGTCGTCCCAAAACCGCACCCATGGAGTCGAACCGGCGGAGAGTTTTTCTGTCAGAGCTGCTTTTGTTATTGTGCTCTTTTATTATTTATAGTCTTGTTTTAGTTTATTTTTTTCTCTGCATTCGTGTGATGAAAACCGAACCCAGAGAACTTGTTAGTGACGTCCTGGATCTCCTTCACGTTTCTCACAGAGTTAAAGATAAACTTGTTAGAATCATAGAAACTCGCACAGAAATGTATCTTCTGCCCAGACAGACAGTCGAGCTGGAACTTCTTCACTTTCCAGTTCGGCTGCATCCCACTTTCAGCCCCGCCGCCCAGCAGCTCGAGTTTGGGTCTCTTTATTTGTGATAGAAAAACATTAGTTCATTAGTGAAGCTTGGTTCCTTGTACCAATGGAAAACACCTTCTTAGGAGAACTGTGTTTGAATGAAGTTCAGAATGAAGTTAAGACACAGGTCCAGGAAAACACCCAGCCTTTAACAGAAATTGGAGCCAAACTCAATCATTTATACTCATTCAGTTAAAGCAGCACAAGCAAAACAGTAAACATGATGTGTTGGCATGTACACAACCAGTCAAAAGTTTGGACACACCTTCTCATTCAACGATTTCCTCTGTTTTTATTATCGGCTACATTGTAGATGTCAGCTTTGCACTCTCTTGGCATTTTTTCACTCAGATTCCTGAAGAATCGACCTGGAATGGTGTTTAATCAACACGAGTTTCTTCATCAAGAGTTCATTAGTTGAGTTTCTCTCCTTCTTAATGTGTTTGGGATGATCAGTTGTGATGGTCGGGTTGGTCCACAGTTAGTGATTCTGTTCCACTACGGTTCTACTGCACATTATGGCAGGAACCACTTAACTAAGTAAAAAAACAACAGTCCATCATTCCCTTATTGGGGGGTTGTTTTCAATATTAATCTACAATGTAGAAAATAATAAAATCAAAGAAAAAACATTGAATGAGACGGTGTGTCCAAACTTTTGACTGGTAGTGTCGTTCTCTGTAGGCTGGTCTGTAATGTATGTTCATCTGGGCTGAGCGGAGGTCAGGACAGACTGTGGACTATCAGTAAACAGATTGTAGTCAGTCATTAACGCAATTTAAACACCACATCCACCATTCCTGCTCTTTCTTTATTTTTCAGCTTGTAAGTAAAATGATTTTTTGATTTTAGACAATTTAAATGTAGTATTTTGTTGATGTTGACTTTATGCTTTGAAGCTCTATGGGTTTTAATTCCGGTGTGAATGAAAAACTCAGTGTTGGTCAGAGCTGTTTGTTGCTTGCACAGTGTTAAGCGTAGGGGCTTGAAGACTGAGCTGAAATTCTGTTCTTTTCGAGCCTCTCTGATGCAGATCTCTGTCCATACAGTTCTCATTTGAGGAGGCATCGGACTGTATTGGTCAGATCTACTAATCTGGTAAGAGACATTTTCCATTACATTGTAAAACTGCACAGGGCTAAGCTATAGAGGTTATTCCTGGATAAATTACTGAGTAATTCCTATAATCTCAGCACAGCTCTGCCATGAATGATATATATATAAAAAATGCCTTTTTGTTAAAATGCCTAAATATGCCCCCAAATCTACTCCCAGAACTCTTTCATTTCGTGTTAAACTTAGTTCTTTTACCCTTAAAGAAAATGTAACGGTAAATAAATAAACAGAATCATTAGCATTAGCAGCGTATCCTGTCTAAACAAAGACTCGTACACAAAAGAAAGTTTGAAATAACTCTCTCTACCCACATGTTTAGACAGGGCACAGCTTACTAATACTAAATAAACTGAGACAAGTGTTGAAAATTGGAGGACAGGACATGGAGCAGTCATGCTACATGCTGCAGCAGCTTCTTCGTCTTCTTCTTTTTATGGCAGTTGACAACTTTTCAGTGTATTACTGCCACCGTTGGACTGGTGTTGGTAATACAGTTTAGTTCTCAGAAAGACTGAATCTGAATGCTGATCCACATAAATCTAAGGGTTTACTGTATATATATTTTGTCAAGTGTCTAACTCTTTTGCACACTAACGATATATATATATTTATAAAAGATAAAACCCGAGAAACTGAAAATTTTTGCAGTGGGAACTTATTTTTTTCTGGGCCCTGTTGTGTCTGCAGTGTTTTATCATGGCGAGGAGGTTCCTCTGCTTCCTTTTGCTGGTTTTCCTCCTGGCGGCTCCAGCTCTTGGCACTTCAGGTACGACCCAAATTTTTTAAAACTCTTAATGAAATGAAAATGTAATTTAAATCTTATTGAAGTAATATGTGTCACAGTGAGCTTTGGGAATTACTGAGCGCTGGAAAGATTCACCAGTGACGTTATTTGTCTGACCAAGACAGTATTGATCGACTCTTTAACAGTTCCAGCTTTGGGAGACTGCAAACCATCAATTACTTATGAAACACTCAATCACACGTCTTATTTCTTTCTTAAAAAGTAGCAAACTTTTACCGTATAAAGTATAACCCATGCAAAGTAAGCTCAAGTACATTCTGCCAAATTATGGATTTGTGCTGTTAATAATAACATAACACACGATGGGGACAAAACTTATTACAGCATATTTACTGAAAGCCTGTGGTCTAGTTATGGCAGGATTGTTGCAGTCCTGGGATTAATTTGCCCAGAAACTTGAACCGACAGTTATCATTGGATAATAATAATAATAATAGTAATAATAATAATAATAATAACAATAATAATAATAATAATAATAATAATAATGTACACTCCTAGTCAAAGATTTGGACACACCTTCTCATTCAATGTTTTTTCTTTGCTTTTATTATTTTCTACACTGTAGATTAATATTGAAAACAGACAAAATGATGAAGGAACACGTGGAATTATGCACTAAACAAAAAAGAGTTGAAGAAACCAGAATCTGTTCTGTAATTAGAAACTCCAGATATAGTTGCCCATCATGGCCTCATCCTATCGTCCTTGGTACCGCTTCTCCATCACCTGGATGTTTTCGTGAAATCTCTCTCTGTGTTTTTCACTTACAGCACCAAGATGTGGTGGAAAAATGTCCAGATGAGAGAGCAAATTGTGCAGCTTGGGTGACATTCTAAACATGGCGTTTCTAACGAAACCCTTGAAGCTACATGAAAATAAACCACTGAAATCAGAACCGATATTGTAGAAGAAACACTACAGAATGGAATGAAACAATTTTTTTGTTGCCTGGTGCTAACTGTGTGAGGTAGTGTAAATTAACTGTGTGAGGAAGTGTTAGTTAACTGTGTGAGATAGTGTAAGTTAACTGTGTGAGGTAGTGTAAGTTAACTGTGTGAAGTAAGTTAACTGCGTGGAGGTAATGTAAGTTAACTGTGTGAGGTAGTGTAAGTTAAGTGTATGAGGCAGTGTAGGTTAACTGTCTAAGGCAGTGTAATTAAACTGTGTGAGGTAGTGTAAGTTAACTGTGTGAGGCAGTGTAAGTTAACTGTGTGGAGGTAGTGTAAGTTAACTGTGTGAGGTAGTTTAAGTTAACTGTGTGAGATAGTGTAAGTTAACTGTATGAGGCAGTGTAAGTTAACTGTGTGGATATAGTGTAAGTTAACTGTGTGAGGTAGTGTTAGTTAACTGTGTGAGGTAGTGTAAGTTAACTGTGTGAAGTAAGTTAACTGTGTGAGGTAGTGTAAGTTAACTGTGTGAGGCAGTGTAAGTTAACTGTGTGAGGCAGTGTAAGTTAACTGTGTGAGACAGTGTAAGTTAACTGTGTGAGGCAGTGTAAGTTAACTGTGTGAGGTTGTGTAAGTTAACTGTGTGAGGCAGTGTAAGTTAACTGTGTGGAAGTAGTGTAAGTTAACTGTATGGAGGTAGTGTAAGTTAACTGTGTGAGATAGTGTAAGTTAACTGTGTGAGATAGAGTAAGTTAACTGTGTTAGGTAGTGTAAGTTAACTGTGTGAGATAGTGTAAGTTAAATGTGTGAGGTAAGTTAACTGTGTGGAGGTAGCTCAATTGCCTCCAGCTCAAGAGGTCATGGGTTCGAATAGCCACTGGAGACTCCGCCCCCTGTAGATAGGGAATGGAGGTCACTTTGTATAAAAGCGTCTGCTAAATGCCATAAATGCAAATGTAGTGGAAAGTTAACTGTGTGAGGTAAGGTAGTGTTAGTTTGACCTAAGACTGTTGTCTCTGTTTTGGTCTTTTGAGTTTAGTCTTCACCAGCAGCCCAAAGGCTCACATGCTCCTGCGCTCCAGACGAGCGAACAGCTTCCTGGAGGAACTCAAGCCTCCTTCTCTGGAGAGGGAGTGTGTGGAGGAACGATGTGATTTTGAGGAGGCCAGAGAGATCTTCCAGACCAAAGAGAGCACAGTGGGTCCTTAATCCGTCTCCCAGATTAAAGAAGAAGTTTGGTGTGAAATGGACCTGGGGTGCCGCCAGCTTGAAATTAAGGCGCGATAAGTCAACCGACGAGCACGAACGAAACTACAGCTGATTAGTCACGTGAATGTTGTACAATGCTCTTCATTCTCATGTAGACGGTCACCAGAACTTCTAGCTGAAATCCATGCATTTCCATGGAATTCATTTTGGTCTGTTGCTCTAAAAGCACCTTGTTTCCGAATGCGGGGGGCAAATGAAGGTGGGCTACTCGACAAAAGTTCATACTCGTTATCATATTTCAATACACCCCAGGTCCATTTCACACCGAACTTCTCCTTTAACAGGACTTTTACAGTTAATCTTTTTGATGAATGGTCAGTGATTAATCAGCAGTGTGCTTGATGATAATGTAACAACTGCCCATGTGGTCTATTTAACTCTCCAGAATCAGAACCACAGGTTCAAATCCAGTGAGGTTTTGTGGGGCGGCTGGCGTATTTGTGGTTAGAGGGTTGTGGGTTTGAATCCCAGGTCTGGCAGTGGCACCAATGAGGTGCCCTTGAGCTAGATATCCTCCCCACACACTGCTTGATTACCTGCTGCCTGTAAATCCACTAACTGTTCATTTTGTGCTTGCAGATGGAGTTCTGGACTCGTTACCTCGGTAAGTGTGATGTTTGCTGTGGTTCTTGAACGTGTACTGTGATGCCGTCCTCAGATCGCTACAGACTAGTATCACTATGTGTGTCAGATGGCAATCAGTGCGACCCTAACCCCTGCCAGAATGGGACTTGTGTGGACCAGTACCAGTCCTACTTTTGCGTCTGCATCGCTGGCTTTGAAGGAAAATACTGTCACATACGTGAGCCCACATCGTCGTTTCATCTGGTTTTTAAAAAATACACTAAGAGTGCTAGAGCTACATTTAAGGCACAGGAGCTCCTGCTTTTACATTTCTTTGCTTTTGTAGGAAAACCATCTCATTGGCCCTTTTCTATTGGTCCATTCATCAGGCAATGCTCCAACAATGTACAAAAATGAAGGTTTTCATATGACAGGGATTATTTAAACCACAGGATTCTAGTCAGTTCACTGAATGATTGCAATTGATTTTGTTTGTTTGTTTCACTGGTTGACCGACTGATGAGTATTGTTTTTGAGTTGCCAGCTGATTACGTGCATTGGTCACTAGCCATTTCATCAGAAATGCCTACCATGTAAACAATCTATTGCAGCACAATTGATCAGCCCTGAAAAGGGACTTTCATAGAACCACTGCTGACCAGATTTTAGTGTGGTGGCCTACGCTCAGGAGTGACTCTGAAATGGTAGTAACTCTGTAAACCTAAAAGTCCTCCTATATAGAAGGTTTTTCTGACTGAATATCTAACGAAAGTAGATACAAAGTGTTTGTGGTAAACGAGTAAATCAATGCGCCAAAACATTTTGACCACAGAAGAATGAGTAGCCTTCATTATCGCACCTGCACCTGTCCATCTCAAGGTCTGGGATATATTAGCAATAAAAAAAACCAGACATTTGCCGCACTTGGAGACCAGTCAACATGCCCATGCTAACCCCATTGCACCATTGAAAGGACCAACATTGGGCAAGCAAGCAGCAGAACTCGACCACAGAGCAATGGAAGAAGGTCGTCTGGACACATTGGGTCTCACTCTCTTTTAATCACTTTGAAAATTCTTTATTTGCAACATGCATAGTAATACAAGTACAGCACGCAATGAAATGTACCTAATGTACCTTGTTAATGGCACCAGGATGCTCTATGGCCAGTCCAGCACTGTGTCAAAAATAGCCATTTTAACGCCGTCCAGATCATACCTTTGACCCTAAAAGTCATTAGGGTAGATACATCACAGAGCTAAAACTACAAAGATTTCCCCCTCACTGTGTGTGTGGCTGGATTTTCTTCATCTTTTGTTACTCCCAGCCTTTTACTCTCTGCTCTGCTTTTTTAACACACCCATTTTCTGACAAATCCACCTCTTTCAGCTGTGATTGGCTAATAATATTGTGACTTCTGTGCTCGTATTGGCTAATTTTATACAACACGGCGAACAACCAATCTTGGTGAAAGTAGCGGGGGACTATCAATCATGATCCACAACCCATAATTTTATTATATCACACACTGATTTACTGGCAGTCTTGCGGGACATAAAATATTTCAAAAGGCCCAGATCCGGCCCACGGGACGCTAGTGGAATAGGCCTGCTCTAAGGGAAGAATGCTAGTTGGTAAACTCAGTGTGAAGATAAATATAATTAAACACCCTTCATGGAGACGATGTTCCTAATGTGAGTTCCACTTTCAGCAGCATGACGCCCCCACCACACTGCAAACACCGCTCAGGAAGGGTATGAGGGATCATTTACAGAGTTCAAAGTCTTGTTCTGGCCTCCAGATTTCTCAGTCCAAATCCAAATCTGTCGTGCAACTTGTAGGATCTGCTGCTAACATCTGGGTTCCAGGTACTACAGGGCACCCTGAGAGGGTCTATGCCTCGACAAGTTGGGGCTCATTCGGTAGCACTTGGAGAACCGACAGCATTTGAGGCGTGTGGTCACACTGTTTTGGCTCACTGGTCTATCCACAGATGGCTCATGGTCTCTGATTGAGATATAGTGGCAGTGGAGACATGATATGCATCCAAACCACTGATTTTTAAGAACTCTGACCTAGTTTTTGTCTGTAATTTGTCTGTATTGTTGCTAAGTGTTGCTTGAAAGTGTGTTATAGTGGTGGTAGGACTGCCTTCTGATGGTCCTGTGCGGCCTGGCCCACAGAAACCACGTCCTTCAACTGCTCGGTGAACAACGGAGATTGTGACCACAACTGCCACGACAGGAAGGACAAAACTGGCCGTTTCTGCAGCTGCACCCCAGGATACCAACTCCACGTAAACTCCAAAGAGTGTACTCCCAAAAGTGAGAAACTGCCTCTGTTAACCATTTAAGCAGTATTTAAGCAGCTTCACGCTTTACCTCAAAGCTTATGGAGGTGTTTAGTGTTTAGCTAACCGCCTACATTTGATGTGAGAAAGGAACGAAACCAATAAAGATCTTTATTGTGCACATCTCTGATTTGCAGGTCAAGATTCATGCGGCCAAATTTTGATCGCCAAGTCGCCTCACAGCACCAAACCCAAGCAGATCCTGCGGCCGTGGCTTGTTGGTGGTGAAGTGGGCAAAAAGGGAGAAAGTCCCTGGCAGGTATGGTATCTTTTTCACTAAAAATCACTAGTTAGAACTCAGTCACTTGATTTCTAACCGATATGTGCCTTCCAGGCTCTTATACTGAACGCCAAAGGGAAGTTTCACTGTGGCGGCGTCCTGATTGATGAGTATTGGGTCCTCACGGCTGCCCACTGTCTTGAGACCAGCCTTCGCTTCAGTGTGAGACTAGGTTTGGCCTCCTTTTCCTCTAAATCAGAAGCTTTTTGTATTTTGGGTCACTGAAATTTCAAGGCTCTTTATTTTAGATAAAGAGGTTCAGCACAGGATGCCTGAACTTGGTGTTGATTTGATTTACTGTGCTCACACTGTAAAACAGATATGTATAGACATATACAGTAACCCCCTGCTTTTTGCAGGGGTTACGTTTCAAGAGCAGCCGTGTATAGTGAAAAAACACGTTGTTGTGTTTTGGTAGAAAAAATGCCTAAAAATGCTTAGTCCTAAATATGCCCCCAGAACACTTTAATTTCATTTTAAACTCAAATTAAAGACTCATACACAAAATGTTGAAATAACTCTCTCTACCCACATGCTTAGACAGGGCACAGCTTATTAATTCTAAAAGGTAACTGTTGAAAATTGGGGTGAGAAAGTTTTAAAACACTAAAATACGAGGACAAGATACAGAGCTGTCATGCTACATGCTGCAGCAGGCTTTGTCTTCATATGGGTTGACAATTTTTCAATGTATTACCGCCACCACTGGACTGGTGACGGTAATGCAGTTCAGTTCTCAGAAAAATCTGCGTTAGACTGAATCGTTCCTGTATCATTACTGAATGCTGATCCATGTAAAACCAAGGGTTTACTGTATCATAGGTTTAATTCCAATACAATTTAGACACTTCTCCATGCTGTCCCAAACTATACAGCATTCTCCCCACAGTTCATGCTCGGTCGTCCCAAAACCACGTCCATGGTGTTGAACCGGCTGACAGTTTTTCTGCATTTGATATTGTGGTCTTTCTTTTATTATTTATAGTTTGATTTTTTGTCTTTTCTTTCTTTGTGTGATGAAAGCCGAACCCAGATAACTTGTTAGTGATGTTCTGGTACACTTTCACGTTTCTCACTTCATTAGAAAACTCCCTCTGTAATTTATCTTCAGACCAAATAGTCGACTTCTCAGTTGTTTGTTTGATGGTGCTTCCATTGTTGTTTGCGTGGACAGTAAATAACAACGGCCTGTTTCCATTGTCATTGCAACATTTTTTGACCAGTCAAAAAAAAGCCCTCTCAGCTGCGGGCTGCTTTCATCCCTGCCTTACATCAGCTCAGGTTCATCACTTTGTAATGGAAAAACATTTGTTCGCAATACGGCATGATTCCTTGTGCCAGTGGAAAAGTTTTGTTTTTATAAAGGGTTAGAAGATGGGATGCCCTGATATCTGCAGGGCTTATTGATGTGTTAGGTATTGAATTTGGATGATATGAATTTAATGCCACTGATTTATCTTTTTGTAAATACTTTTCCTTTAGGCGACTATTTGCGATTTACTAAAGAAGGAACAGAAGTTACTATTATAGCATCGAAAGCCGTCCCCCACCCAAACTACAACCCTATGACGGTGGACAATGACATAGCCCTCCTGCGGCTGAGCACTCCGGTGAAGTTCAACAATTACATCCTGCCAGCGTGCCTGCCGAGCCGCAGCCTGGCTGAACGCGTACTCCACCTCAACGGGACCCAGACAGTGGTGAGTGGCTGGGGCAAACCAAACGAGACGGCGTCCCACTACAGCTCGGCCCTCAGCTACATCCACATCCCTCTGGTGGACCGCGCAGAGTGCGCCCGCCACATGGTCAACAACGTCACCCAAAACGTGCTCTGCGCCGGGATCATCGGAAAGGTCCGCGACGCCTGCGAGGGCGACAGCGGAGGCCCCATGATGACCCTGCACCACAACACGTGGTTCCTCATAGGCCTCGTGTCCTGGGGCGAGGGGTGCGGCCGCACAGACAAACTGGGCATCTACACCAAAGTCTCAAATTACCTGGAGTGGATAGACGGAGTCCGGAAAGAAGGGTTAAGCCCATGATTGAGCACCAGGATTTTGATTATACTCTGCACTCGCCTCACACAGTTCACAGCGCCTCAATTTTAATATTTTTCACATTTTTGCCCTACACACATAACAGGGTAGGACTGCTTAATGTTTCCTAATGATCATAATAAATTATTGGCCTTTCAAATGCTGATCAAACAAAACTGCAAATGGGTCCTTTGGCCAATCACAGTTCCAGATGAGTTTCTGTGGGCGTTGTGTTAACGAGATATTCATGCAACCTAAACATTCCAATACTAACTCAACTGATTGATTTGTCAAAATAAAGGCCAGTCATTAACATTATTGGTGTGTTTATAGGTATTACGAGGCATATTACAATTACAATAAGTTGGAATATAATCACAATAGTAGCACTGTATTATGCAGCCCATTAATAAGGTCATCAGCAGCTTTGGGATAATGCTGTACAAATTGTCATGGCTTCATAGTATGGACAATAACATGCAAGTATTAAAATTTGATACCGTTGTTGGATAAAAACGATCTTTCTTTCTGATTAGATTTTTAAAATTCAAACCTTTCTTTTAAGCAAAGAAAAAAATGTATGCAATTACAAAAGCACTACAGACTATTGCACAGAATTAAAAATACTAGTTAAATTCATCAGAACTACAGGAACAGTTTTTGGGCAAAGGATGAAAAACATTTAGCAGTCCATGAACAGCTTTTTCTATTAAAAAGCAACATAAAAGCAAAAACATAAAAGCAACTTTAACAGTGCCTATTACTGCTTCCTATGCATTCTACACACAACGCTGGAGGCAAGAATAAACATCACATTTAAAGCATGTTTAAGGTAACTGTTTAGGGTAAGGTAGTTTTGGTTTTTGTAAAAACAGTCTGTAATAGACAGTTAACTATTACAGAAACCAAATATTGATAAAAATGGTCCTGTAGCTCTAATAACCTTTTCCATAGCTACTCACTGACTAACACCTCCATTCCACCCTGTGACACTGTAAGCTGTAAGCTGATTATAAAAATGCAAAAAAGTGAATTTAAATCACTAATTTCTGCCTGTTTTTTTTATTATTATGGCAGCTTGATGAAACTCATTCTAATGACAAATGCCATTTTCTTAGGCCTTAATATGACCATATTTTTAATTAATCAGCATTACCCAAACCACTGGTATAGAAAATTCAGCATTAAATGGGTGTGTAATAACTGCTCTGTGTTTATTCACCCAGAAAATAATGACAATGTGATGCACAACAGTGTCAACAGACCTTAATGGGATAAATGTGAAATATATGTTTATTGGTTTCTAGGTGGTTGCCTTGATTTAGCAGGAGGTTCTAGGTGGTTGCTATGGTCTCTCATGCGGATCTTAAGGTGTTGTTAAGTTACTATTATATTTATATACTATTGTAGTACTATTATAGTGGTGGCTTGGGTGTCAATAGCGAGTTACTAAAGTATTTTTTGGTTGTCATGATGTTGCTAGGTGGCAACTATAGCATTGCAGGTTGCTGATCCTTTCTGGTTTCCGCTTGCTATGGTATATCTGGGGGTTGCTAGTGTGTAGGTAGTTGGTTGTGGTGTTCTAGTTGATTGTTAGAGTTTTGATAGTTGGTTACATGGTATAGCAGGTGATTCATAATATGTTAGCTAGTTGGTATGGTATCTTTGGTGGTTGCTAGGGTGCTGCTAGGTGGTTACTATTGTAAATAGTATTTTTCATTAGTTTCAATGCCAAACATGTAGCAGAAATGTAAATGATGGCTTTTGTTTCTGCAGCTAAAAATCACACACATCTTCTTCAACTCATATTATAAAAGCTCCTCTTTGACTCACACAAAGATTAGAATCTGTCTTTTCTGCACAGTTTCTATTCTCTGTGTTTCAGTGAGTGGGAAGTGAGAGATCGTGCAAATATCTGCTCCTGAGCATGGAAACAAATTCTGGAAACACGTTCCTAAAGAACCGAACGCTACCATGATTTAAGACGGTGTGTAGTGTCTCATAAATCACAAAATAATTAAATAATGAATACATTTCATTCTAAAAGGAAATTAAACTTTAGCAAACATATGCATAGCAAATCTACAGATTTTTATGGCTGAATTCTAAAGGAGGAAACCTGAGAGGTATTTTTAAGGCAGTAAACACACAAGGTTAAACAGTGAGGAGGTACGGGTCCTGAGGATCACAGTCCAAGATGCATAGTCTTATGTTAAAACAATAGAGGCATTACTTCCCACAGTACAGTCCTTTAAGAGCCCTTATATACAGCTGCAGAACCCGCATGTACGGGAAGCGTTCTGTTTGAATAATACAAGCTTTGCTGGACTTTGAGGTTAAGTTGCTGAAATGTTCTAGCTGCTGCTTGCTGACCTCTTGACCATAAGCTCCTGTTCATATCGCTCCAACTGAGCCCAAAAGCCTGGGTTGGGATCCACCACTGACCGGGCACTTTTCACTACCTGTGGAACCAAAGGAGAAATAATGATAGATAGATGGATAATGCCTTTATTGTCATAGTACTGAAGCAGGATGCTACACATACAGTGAATTTATAGGGGCAACTTAACGGTGCAGACAGTAAACAGTGCAGACCGTGAACACAGTATAGACAATAAACATCAAACATGAAGTTGCGGACAGACAATGACGCACAATTTACAGGTCAAGTATTAGAAAATATTATAAAGTATTCCACTCATGAGGTGAGAAGATTGCACTTGTAAATACACACACATATATATAAGAGAGAGAGAGAGACAGAGAAAGAGATTGACAGACAGAGAGAGAGAGAGAGAGAGAGAGAGACAGAGAGGATGGATTACAGAGATTCTGAAGGATGAAATTTCATAGTTCTGTCACAAGTTCTCGTTTCTTTTTATTATTATTGATTCTATAGCTGAAAAGGTGCTGTTTCTCGAGCCTAAAACGTCCATTAATATCTGTGTACGGCACGTGTATTTTAAGGTATATGTAAAAAACAATGGTTTGCCAGTTGACTATGGACATCAGTGAGGGCATCCTGAAGATACTGAAAGATGTACCTGGTCCAGATCATTTTCACATTAATACAAACTACAGAAACAGGATGAACACATATTTCACCTTCCTGTGTTTTGGTGCATGTTTTAATGTGAAAATACCCTCAATTCAGTTCATTCAGCTCACTTTTTCAGTGGAGGAGAGGTCACAGAGAGATCAGAGGGATCAGAGAGATCAGAGGAGAGGTCAGAGAGATCAGAGGAGAGGTGAGAGGAGAGATCAGAGGAGAGGTGAGAGGAGAGATCAGAGGAGAGGTGAGAGGAGAGCTCAGAGGAGAGGTGAGAGGAGAGATCAGAGATATCAGCGGAGAGGTGAGAGGAGAGCTCAGAGGAGAGGTCTGAGGAGAGATCAGAGAGCTCAGATGAGAGATCAGAGGAGAGGAGAGGTCTGAGAGATCAGAGGAGAGGTCAGAGAGGTGGGAGATGTTACCTGGAAGGCAGCTGTTAAAGAAAGGCCCTGGTGCTTCATGAGGAACGCCACACAGATTGTGGCTGAGCGGCTGCGGCCGTTTTTGCAGTAAACGACTGTCCGGCCTCCTCGTTTGGCTTCACTGTTGATGGCATCGGCGCAACGGTCAAAGTACTTGTAGAGGTCCTCGTTCGGGTCATCGAAGACAGGCACCCGGAAAGTGCTGACCCTGCTGGAGGGGAAGGGCTGCTGCTTGGAGACGTTGATGCAGAACGTTACTGCCTCTCTCTGGATGAGCTCATCACTGCAGGCCGAGCGAGCGTTGCTGATCAGCAGCGCGTCTGTAACCTTACACAGCTGAAGCATTGAGCTCAGAGTGTGTGTGTGTGTGTGAGTGAGAGAGAGAGCAAGAGCAAGAGAGATGAGGACTCCAGAGAAGACCTACAGCCTACGGTGGCCCTGAAGGTCAAAACACAACGACATTTCAGAAAACACAACGACATTTCAGAAAACACAACCACATT
>JBBPDB010138136.1:0-15579 GCA_037974465.1 Brachypetersius altus
GTACCGTTAAAGTACCAAACCGATAAGTGGTATTGATAGAAGTAGTAATACCGTTAAAACCTTAACGATACCCATCCCTAGTCAAGAGGGTGTGGTGGTCATGAGGATTAGATTGCCAAAGGGTGTTGACAGACTGACAGACAGATACACAGGCAGAAAGACAGATAGATTCCATATAAACACTCAGAAGACACGTGGAGCTCCACTAGGGGCTGAACGTGAATAGCGCCACCTACCTTACTTGAGGAGAAGTTCTCTCTGTGTAATTTAATTAGGCCTAAATCCTGGCTCACATCGTGGGAAAATGACAGTTTATTAAGAAAGTAGTTACTAGAGAAAACAATAGAAAATGTCCATAGTCATATAAACTACTTGATTTTTTTAATACACATTAATTAGTTGAATATTTAAAAATCATGATCTGTCCCTAACAAACTTATTTACTCATAGTTTAGTCTTGCCTGCTCAGGTTGAAGTGAATGAAAATGCTGTTTCTGGCTGCGGGGAAGCACAGCTAAACTGCTGCAGGCTGGATGGATGGTGTGTTACGGTTTAACGTACTGTATGTGGTTATAAAAGGATAAGCTCAGCTGCAAAACCACAGCCCTGCTCTCAGACCTTAATGGAAGGCTTTGGTTTTAAAGTAGATGAGTTCCTTCAGCGTGGAGGCCTAAGTGGCTGTTATGTGCTGTTTTGGTTGGTGCTGTGTTGTGCTGTGGATCTGTTTACTGTCTGTAGGTTGTTGTTTTCTCTTGGAGACCTGGAGGCAACCTTCAGGATGTCTCATATCTCACAGAGCGTGGTTCTGGAAAGAATACACCACTTTAATACTGAACTATGACCAGAAATCAGAATAATACCAGACACATGCTATTTCAAAGGCAACTGTGATTTTATTTCCAGGACAGGATAGCGGGTGTCCTGAGGATGGCTTTGGGACACGTGGATTACAAAACTGTAACTTTTCTCTTGCACAAACAGAGACAAGAGATTAAAGGAGAGCAGGGCCCACTCAACTTTAGAGCAGTATAAATGTTAAAAAAATATATTAAGAAATATTCAATAAAACCTAAAAAACAAAATACATTTAAAAAGAATGAATACCTTTTCTCTTTGTTAATTTCTTTACTGACAATTCATTTCTTAACAAATTATTTTTCAATGATAATAATAATGTCAAAACATTAGTCCTTAAACTGCAGCTGTAGTTTTCTACTGACTGGTGGTGTTACAAATAATAATAATTATTAGTAATAGTAATTGGTAGTGTTATTTATTAAATAATAAATATAATATGTATATACAACAACAACAACAACACTAATGTTGTTGAGACTCTTATCGCGCGATAAAAAAAATTGCTGTTAATCTATTCACAAATTGGGTTCGCTCTCGCTCACATACTTGGCCAATAAACGCGATTCTGATTCTGAATAATAATAATAACAGCTTAATTAATATATCTCTGTATATTTACTGGACAATAATATATTTATTTGGCAATAATCTCAAATTTAGCCAAAACACTCCTGTTAGGTCATGTTTAATATTGTTTTTACTTAAGCCTAAGCCCTAATAATACTAATACTAATAGTAATATTAACAACAGTAGTGGTAGTGGTGTAATAAATAATAAAAAATAAAATAATAATAATCTATCTATGCGGATACGCATCCGCGGCGTGGTGGTCGTGGGTTTGGGGGGGTGGTGGTCATATGTGCAGGGCCCTGCACCCCCAAAGCCCGACATGACTGGTCCCCAGGACAAATAAGTTTGAGAAACGCTGCTCTAGAGACTGCCATTAACTGGTACATGGTGGGACTTTTATTTTGACACATGGGTGTGTGTATCCTGGCCAACTGGTCAGTAAGGAGTCACAGACAGCCGGTGGTTAAGAAATAAGTGACGTTTCGTTTTCATTGGTTCTGGTCTGCGGTATTTTAGTTCCAATGATTCATGTCTTGGTTGTCAGTCCACCCCTTACATTACCTGCTCCTATCCCCTCAGTGTGTACCTGTCCTTAGTGTTTTGCTTTTGTAGAGTTTTGGCCCTTGAGCCTTTCGCAGTTGCACCTCAGATAAAAATCCACATAAGCATGACCCTGTATATACACACAAATAGGCAAGAGGTCATCACACAAGATGTACAAGGCCAACAACATGTGAAACCCAAGCCCATGCCTCCCTCCTCTGTATTACGGGCAAGCTTTCCATGTTAAATCTGTCAAGGCTGTCAGAACTTTCTGTCTGTAGGTACAAAATGACTTTGCTTGTATAAATGATTGACAGCAGGACAGTAAGATATTAAACAGGGAAGTGTAAACTCCTTAAAAGTCATATTTTTACGTTAAGCATATGAAGTGAACTGTAGAACTGTAGCCACCTTCTTACATTACATAAAAAACTCCTGTAAAATACTTGATTATCCAAGAAATCTAGCAACTTCGGTGGTTTGCCTGAGATAACAAGTCAAATTTCTGTGGAGGACAGTGCCACTACAACCCCTGTTACATAAAACCCAATCCCAATCCACCACCACTCCTCACCACCGGACATTAAAATGAAGAAGTCCTCTTATCTTTTCTCCATTTCTGTGTGCTATCCGGGACACACAAAGGACAGAAACAGGTTAACCTCATTCTGTATCACTACCGGAGGTGGATGGATGTTATCTGGCGAGTAGTGACACGACGTCATTTGCCAGACATCAATAATCACAACTGGCAGTTCCCTGAACATCATCTTTAATGCACAGTCCAGCTGCCATGACAGCCAGTCGCTACCATAAATGTCCTTGTAGCCTGTGTTGGCCGACTTGATCACTATAAGGGTCTGTGGCGCCCGCTGCAAAAGCGCCTTGATGGCACTGCGGATTCCAGCCAGCCTCTGCAAGTACGTGGCTAGTGGAAAGGTGGTGAAGTGTGCCCAGATGGTGAAGACCACCACGGTGTGTGGACCTCCAGCTAGGGCATCCAGCTCCGAGGCGATGAGGTGCAGGTCGGCACGGGGGGTCAAGCTTGTCCGTAGTGGAAGGCCATGAGCTCTCCAAATCAGTCGTATGCTGTTGTCTGTGTCCACTGCCTCAAATGGGCCAGACTTGGCTGAGGTGTACAGGTTGAGGGACTTCAGTGCTGGAAGAGGAGAAAAAGAGGCTGGAAGTTTCACTGGAAGTACTTTTAGTATTTAATTCTAAGAAGAGTGATAGAGATAAACTACATATCCAAATTTCATCAGACAGTCTTTCTACAGCTTGTATCTCCATAGAATCTATGCCCGTTGGTAAAGTGGGAGTTATAAAGCTCCATCCAGTACCTTTAAGATGAACTGGAGTGGCATTTGAGATCCAGAACTGACCCACCAGCATCAGTACCTGGCCTCACTCATGCTCTTGGAGCTGCAATCAAATCCTCAGAGCAAAATTACAACATTAGTACCTGACCTCACTAATGCTCCCAGGGCTGAATGCAATCAAATCCTCACAGCAATGTTCCACCATCAGTGTCTAACCTCACCAATGCTCTCGAGGCTGCAATCAGATGCTTACAATAAGATGTTCAAACATCAGCACCTGACCTCATAAATGTTCTTGTACAATCAGATTCTCACAATAATGTTGCATCCAGCCTAACAGTCATTTCTGTTCAGAGAGAGAAGCTTCATAACATCACACACGGAGAACTTAGAACACACAGAAGCACATTGAGAAGAGCTTGGTGATTAAATACAATTAAACACACCCAGCAAACGCACCTTAGTTTACCCTGTTCATCCAACTGAGAAGAAGCCACTAGACCCATCACAATGGGAGGAGGTTTACTGAGAAGCCATAAAACACATAGCAAACATACAGGTCTTTCACATTAGTGTCCTCGGCTCTCCACGAGGAGCACTAAGCCATCTAGGCTTCATGAGTTTAGATGCTGATGATGGAAGTCACTTTAGCTAAAAGAAATTTTAGAACTTCACCCCGTTCACACCTGCTCACTTCATGTGTGTGAGCATCACGATTATATGTGGATCCAAATTGAACATACAGGAGAGAACATGATGCATTCAAATCAGATTTTGATATGAATCAAACTGTTTGGCTCAAATAAAGCTCCAGTTGGTTACACTTAGCTTGCTAAAACACACTGTTTTAGTGTGCAATGATGCAGGAGGACATTATTCTAAACAGATTCTTCTAGTAAACACTGGCCCTACAGAAGTCTGCCCCTGCAAATAAACGTTATGGAGGAGATGCAGACAGGCTGCGGACACTATTTGTTCTTCTGGGGAACATTTCCAAGCAGTGCTGCAGAGCTGCTATTGTTTAAGCTGCTTCCTGATTGCGTCAGTTCAGTACCGCTCAGTTCAGGAACCAGTGGTCAATACACTGAATTCACTTTAAAGACTGGCCAGCAAGCTTTGTCCTACTTCTATATAACAGGAGTATTCATCACATCAAGCACAAAAGCAGGGTGTTTATCTGCTGGGAACAGAACCAGTATGTCACAAGGCTTTACTACATCCAAATGTAACCCCCAGATAAAATGTGACTCTGCTATGAACTTCTGAAGTTCTGGGACCAGCATTCTTGCATCTTTGGCTAAAAAAATTTGAATATTGTTGGATTACTGAATCACACATTAATTATTCAGTAATTCAGAGCATCATTACATACAGATTCTCACACAGCAAACATGTAATCTGACTCTCTTGCGGTTTTTGTAAGAATATTTTAGCAAAAACATCAGACCTCCAAGGCACTCCACTGACTCCAGATGTGGTCAAAATGTGTTTGGGTACAAATGTACCTGCTTTAGTTCAGAACTGGTGTGACTAGACTAACACCCAAATCTGTTAGCATAAACACTTCCACAAAACTCTGGACCCACTCAAAGCTCACCCTTAAGGTGGAGCAGACATGTGGATGTGGTTTAAGTATGACTTACTGTGAGCTGTAAAAATGAACTAAACTTCAGTGCTACATGTGGCCGTTGCAGATAAAACCAGGGCTACTGTTCACAGAACAGTCATAAGAACATTTTGGACAACAAATTGTAGGAAAGTGAATAAAACAATAAAACATTAAAACAATGATGGCTTGTCACAACAGCAGTCTCTCTTTCTGCTGCTGACTGGGTGAGTGGTGATAAGAATAACACTCGTGAATGTGCCACTGCTGCTGTGATTGGCTTGGCAGCAATGAGATCAACTACTGTAATTACACTCAAGAGCAGAAGCCACAAGAGCAGAAAATAGTTTAGCTGTGAAAAAACAAGCACAACCCTCAACACTACCAGAGATCCTCGGAACTCACGCATCATGAAGAATAAAAGAACCTTTTTAATAATGACTCCATGCTCCACTTAACCTGAAATCAAATACCTTTTTGGCTAGAATGGATATTGCCTGCCAAAAAAACATCCTCATTCTGTCTTCAAGAGATAATGTAATCACAGTTAGAATGGAATGCACAACAGCCTACATGGAGTGTAATGGAAGTGTGGAGTGCAGTAACTGTTACATTCATTTGTGTTTTTGTAAAAACCTGTAACTGCATTTATGAGTATAGGGTGCCACATGTGAGGATTAAGAGGAATCTAGCTTGAAGCTAATCTGCCTAAAAATGCAAAGGGTTTGCCAAAAAGTCAGTGAACCCTCTAACTATATAGGGCCTCTGAATACTTTTGTAATTACAGGGTGTGAACCTATTTCACGGGGACTGTCAAGACTAGCACGCTGTGTGTGTGTGTGTTTCTGTGTGCGTGTGTTGTATAGAGCTGTTGCAGTTCTCTCTATTCTTGAGAATCAAGTACACACTTTTTCTGTGTGTGTGACACGTACTTGGCACAGTCTGCAGCAGGTACTCGTACCACTGTCTCAGCGTGGAATCCCCCAGCATCAGAACCTGCTTGTTCTTCAAGCACGCCGTGGTCTGTTCAGCCGAATTAAAAGACTGGGCATTGCACAAGAGGGACGTCCACTTATCATGCAGAAAGAAACCAGCCGGTGACGGCGTGTCTAGTCCTGGAGAACACTTCACGCTCTCATCTATGTGCCCTGGTGCACACACACAGACACACACACACACACAATGAGAGAAACTGTTTTTTCTTGCTGTAAGACATTTTTACGTCCACAGAAAACAGAAACAGGATCCTAGATGTTATTGCTATCTTGTTTGTATCTGTCTGCCTTCTCACTGTGAGGGGAATAGAATAATCCATCATGGCCTGTACTGTGGTAGCAGGGGCTAGGTTGGGGAATAGGATTAGTACCAGCATTGAAATATAATTACCATTGGTACACTGGTAAACTCCACATTTCACCATTTTAAAGTTTTTTGAAGCACAAAGAACCTTCTGTACATGGTTCTTGTGAGAACTGTTTTGTAAACAAGAGGGGGGGAACAACTATAATTAGTTTAATGAGCCTCCATTGTAAAGTTCTTTAAAATGTTCAACAGTTCTTCTGGCCCACACCTCTCTATTTCTTAAATGCAGTTTAGTTGATCTTAGATCCAGTTCTGGGGATCAAATGTGTTTCTTCTGTGACACCTCTCTAAGGATTGTAGTGTAATTTACAATACCTGTCCCACACCCCAAACCATTATGCATGACTTTCTCTATATTTAGTTTTGTAGACAATCATTTTTGTGACCACATAACAGGAACTTACCTGAGATAAGATCATCATGAGACACATTCAGTATCACATCATCTCCTGGTAGAATAATATCAGTGTAGTTTCTGCAGTCAGAATAGAGGGGGATTCTGCACTTATTTAATGAATTAAAAGTATTCACAACACAAATGTAGAGGTACTGTTACACATAGGAGGCTGTTTATATATATACACATTGTGGGGGCAAAAGTCTGAGACCTCCTTCTATTCTTCTATTCTGAAATCTTTTCTAATTCGACCCACCCTCTTTAAACCCAGATTTGACAGTTTAAACAGTTTGTGTGAAAGCAGAGGGTGAGATCACACCCTTTATCCAACAGTGTGTGTAAAGAATTAGGTGTGTAAAATTCTTCTGCTTTAACGATGGCGAGACACAAACTCCGCAAGTTGGTGCAGAAGCCTCTGAGGAGCAGATCAGATCCACCTGAAAACACACTTTAGTGAAAAGTGGGAGACTCACACACACACACACTGATCTTTCTGTGTGAAGGTCTCAACGTGGTCAGTGTCACAGTTTTGCTTCAGTTTAAATAGTGACTGAGAAATTGTTCAGAATCTGAAAGATCTTCTGCCTTATTTACATAAAAGGCCCAAATTTTCAGTGTGGTCTCACACCTTTGCCCCCTGTTGTGAAAGGTAAAACACTCAAAATTCATATAAAGTTCGGTCGTCCAGTATAGGAGGGGTTTGTCACTCCTTTGCCGTAATAATAGCTAGTTTGGAAATGCTTTACAAATTTCCTTCACTAAAAAAACAGTACCCTGAAGGACTTCCAGTCACACCTCAAAACATTCCACAGCACATACCATCAATCTCAGAGTGAATGAAAACAGGAACTTAGCTCTTGCCTTCTTATACTTCAGTGTTTGACATGACTGTCCATGATATCCTAATCAGTCTTGAATAGTTGGTGTGTCTGAGAAACATGACCTCTGTTTTGGGGCAGCACAAGGCAGCTGCCTTTGTCTATAATTAGAGAGCATTATGTATGTTTCAATAGTTATGCAGAGGAGCAAAGTTAAATGAGGACAAAACGAAAATACTACAGGTCGTCCCGAGAGGAAACAGAGAACTCTTGTTTGTGAATGAACTTCCTGAATTAGATCTGAGTTTTGGTGCAAGTTCTGAGCTTCAGAAACTTACATTCTAGAAAGTGTTCTCCCAAAAAACAACAAATATTTACCATTTTTATGCAATCTAGTTCTTTTATTCTGCCCTGCCATCTGGGGTCCTTTAGTTTGCTCCATAGCACGCATTCTGCAAAGCTTCTTTAAGATGATGTCAGCTGTGAAATGCTTAATAAATAAAATTGAATTGAACTGACAAATAGTTCTTTCTTTTTGTCCTTTTAGTCTTAAATTTTGTCCTTTTAGTCTTAAACTCAAATGCAACAGAGGACACCCAGCAGAACTATCTCGATCAAGACTCACAGCGAAGGATTATGAAAATAAAGACCCACGTCTGCAGCACATTTCTGTTACCGACAGTCCTCCTAGAGCTGCTCTCTTCTACCAAAATCCATTCTTATCTCACTTTTACATTATGACAGCATGCAGTAACCTCCTGGGAGGGTGTTAGTTTCAACACCAGTGAAAATGACCTTAAACATCACACACACACACAAACACACAACCTGCTCTACACAGTTTCCGGAATCGTTAGTTAAACCTTATTCACTTCCTTATTTCTTCAGAATCATCTACAGCTCCACTACCACTCATTATCTTCAACCAGAATAACAATGTTTATTCCAAGCCTTTTCAGGAGGATTTCAGACTTTTTTTTATGACTAATTTCTTGTAGTACTTTTTTTCTATCTGTGTACTTTTCTATATGTTTATATAAAGTTGGGGGAAACACGAGTCTAAGAATTTAATTACGTTGCTACATTGTTATCTGTACATCACAATAAAACTTGAAACTTGAAACCTGACGTATATTACAAAAACTTACCCGTGTAAGAGTGAGGCCTCCAGCTCGGACAGCTGTGCCTGATATCCTCCGAAATTATGATCCACCCAGGCCGAGCACGGAAGATTGCCGGGTTTACGACAAAACCACTTTTCCCCAGTGATGGCATTTCTATATTCACAGCAGCATGGAAATGTCTCTAGCAACCTCACACTCTCCTGAGCATTACACACCACAGTCTCCTCGTGACTGCCCTCTTTGAATACGCCTAAGAAGAACACCTTGTCCGGATCTTGTTCTCTGTGCCTGAGGAGCACCTGCAAAAACAACCCAAATCAGCACCACAACACTCCTTTAACACTTATTTCCTTTGAACACTTATTGCCCTTTATCACTCATATCCCTTTACCCCTTATAACCCTTTACCACTATTACATTTGTACCCCTTTTCCGCATATAAATGCAACTGTGAGTAGAGAAGAATAGCCACAGGATAAAATTAAATGGTATACGCTCTTCACTGGTGAGTTGTGCTACTTTTTGAACAGGTTTGTGGCCTACTCATGTGGTCCTTGAGGGCACCCTGGTGCCCGTTGGCACCATGTTAGTGAACCCTGCACCAGATGGAGACACCAGGCGAGTCAGAACTGTTCACAGTGGTGGTCAATAGAACCAGACATCTGCCTCTAAAAGTTAACCAGTTAGAGTTGGAGGAATAAGAATATAACTACTATACCTCAGCAACTATTAGTAATCACATTGCCACATCTTTGAATCCACATACAAACAACCACATTTATCACAGCAGCCACGCAATCAGTGTTAAAGGGAATGCTGCTGTTAAAAAGCTCCTTATTTGTTTAAAGTATTTACAAACTGAATGTTATTGCACTTTTGTCCATTTAGCAGTACTTTTAAAAAGAAGTGCACAATACACGACTTTTGGAATTAATTGCTGAATTTTGTGTATATTAATGTAACTAACTGCGAATAATCACAGAAAACCATGCGATTAATCGCGATTAAAATGTATTCGTAATACATATATAGCTGGGTCTACACTACGCAAGCTATGATGAATTTCACCTTGATATTTCAGTGACTTGTCCGGTTCGCGCACGTTTTAAACTGGTCTTAACGGCGCTGTTAATGCCAAGATTCCAATGAGATTAACGGCGTTAAAAAAATTAATCTATGCCCACCTCTAATATATATATACACACACACACACACACACACACACACACACATATATATTAATGCTGGGTAACAATTACAATTCTTAATCATGATTAAATGCATTGTTATTCACAAAATTCAATAATTGTAAAGTAGTTTATTGCACATTTCTATTCTTTATACTGCTATATGAACAAAAGTACAATAACATTTAACAAAATAAGGTGTTTTTATACATCAGTTTTCACACAGCAGCAGCTCAAATATTTCTTGTAAATCATTGTAAATCTTAACATTATTGCAATCAAATCAAATATAACTGTCACGCACACCGGGTCACGTGAGGTCGATCGGCACCGGAAGTGACTCACGTGAAGTATATAAACAGGAAATAAGGTCAGTATCCTCACACAGACATTGAAGTTGCTATGCTTCATGCCCGCGTCTCTCTTCAAACCCACCTCAACTCTACTCGGGTCCATTCCACGTTTATATACTTCCTGCGAGTTCAACTTGGTGTGGACTCTAACTCCGTTAGGGAGCATTCTGAGATTAACTGCGTGGCTTACCAACTCTCTCGTGTTTCCTCACATCTTGAGTCCTTCCACCACGCTACACAGTGGGCACAGTTCACTCCTCGTTCTGCCTTCCACCATGACAGAATGTCTGTGTCCTGGAGCCTCGAGGAGAAGCAACAGTTGTGGGAGACGGTCACTCAGCAGATGACTGAAATAGACAACCTGAACTAGTAGCTGACGAATCTCTGTGCAGAGACCGCTGGTCGCCAACCTGCGTCAGGCCCTGGCTTAACAGTCTGCTGTGGGTCCTAGCGCTCCCCCAGCTGCTTCTCCACCCCCAGTGGCTCAAGCTCCACCTCCTCTTCCCAAAGTCGCCCTACCTGAAAAGTGGAACGGTAAGGATGGGAAGTGTGAGGTGTTCCTGACAAACTTAACCCTGCTCTTTGAGTTCCAGGCTCAAGGATATCCCACTGACCGGAGCAGGATCGCATTACTCACCTCCCTCCTTACCGGGCAGGCAGCAGAGTGGGCTGCGGCGGTCCCGCGATCTGCAGAACTCCTACTCCGAGTTCACCAAACAACTCAAAGACGCTTTCCAGCATCCGGAGAGCGAGGTGGTGGTGGACTCTCGACTCTACCATATTCGCCAAGGAGATCACCCGGGGAGCCAGTACACAACTGATTTCAGGACGCTCGTCGTGCAGACGACTTGGAGCGAGGCCGCGCTCCGCACGGCTTACTATGAGGGGCTCAACACCCGCCTGAAACACAAGCTGGCTGCTCGTGAGCTCCCCGTAACGCTGGAGGGGTTAATCCAAATGTGTCTGTGCGTGGACCTCCGGCTCGCCACTGCACCCAAGCCCGGAACCATCCTTCCCCTCCATGCCAGCTCACCGGGTTCCACCACCCGCCTCCGAGGCCCACTCCTCTGGAGCTGGGGAACCCATGCAGTTAAAGCACACCTCTCTGTCGGCTACGGAGAAGGAGAGATGGTTCCGCGAAGGCCCCTGCGCCTACTGCGCCTCCCCCGACCACCGAGAAACGGTCAGCCCAAGTGAAGAGGGGGAGGAATTCACTTGGTCTGCCGGCTCAGACCTCCTGCCTATTAACTGTTTCCCGGCTAGTCGTTCAGGTGAGTCTCCAACTGGGACACGAACACCACCGCCTTCGTGGATTTGGGGGCGGCTGGTAACTTCATTGATCGTGCTTTTGCCTCCCAGTTGGGTCTCAAACTTGAGGTGTTATCCCAGCCGGTTAAATTAACAGCCATTGACGGTCGACCCCTAGACACCAGTCCTATTCATCACCGTACTGTGCTGATCACCATGTCCATCGACCAGCACTGTGAGTCCATCTCCTTCTTTGTCACTCAACTCACCTCACCTACTCTCATCCTTGGGCTGCCCTGGTTAACCCATCACGACCCTCTCATCTCCTGGTCATGTCTGAAGATTCTACAATGGCGTCTGACCTGCAGTGAGCTCTGCAGTCCGGCGCCAGATGGGACGTGCTCAGGGGAATCCGAGGCCTCTGACGTCAACCTGGGGTCCATTCCCGTCCCGTATCGTGACCTGGCAGGGGTGTTCAGCAAGAAGGAAGCCATCAAACTCCCACCTCACCGGCCATACAACCCTGCGGCCACCTCTACTCTCTGTCACCCGCGAAGAACAACACGTGATGGAGGATTACATCAATGAGGGGCTCCGTAATGGTACCATCCGCCTCTCTAAGTCTCCTGCGGCCACGGGGTTCTTCTTCGTGAAAAAGAAAGATGGGGGCCTCCGTCCTGAACAGCATCACCGTTAAAAACCGTCATCTACTCCCTCTAATCAACACCGCCCTGGACTCTCTCTCTGGTGCTAAAATATTCACCAAACTGGACTTACGGAGCACGTACAACCTCGTCCGCATCCGAGAGGGAGATGAATGGAAGACAGCCTTCATAACCCCCACGGCCACTACGAGACATTGGTTATGCCTTTTGGATTATGCAATAGTCCCTCTGCATTCCAACAACTCATCTCTGACGTCCTCCGCGACATGCTGGGTAGATGGGTTTTTGCCTATCTGGACGACATCTTGATTTATTTCACCAATTTAGAGGAGCACACCCAGCATGTCATAGCAGTTTTAAAGAGGTTGCTGGCCCATCAACTGTTCTGTAAGCTGGAAAAATGTGCATTCCACCAGCACTCCACTACCTTCCTTGGTTTAGTCATCTCCTCCCAGGGGGTAGCCATGAATCCTCAGAAGCTGGAGGCTGTGTGGTTGTGGCCCCTACCCACATTGCTTAAACAGCTGCAACGTTTTCTGGGGTTCGCCAACTTCTATTGGCGATTTATCAGGGGCTTCAGTTCGGTTGTGGCACCTCTTACAGCTCTCACCAAACCGAAGACCGGACCATTTCAACTCACCTCTGAAGCCATCTCAGCCTTCCATCATCTCTGTCATCTGTTCACCACAGCACCAGTTCTCATTTACCCAGACCAGGAGCGACCGTTCGTTGTCGAAGTGGACGCCTCCGATGTGGGTGTAGGGGCCATCCTCTCGCAGCAAGGTCCAGATAGGCAACAACACCCATGTTGTTTCTTCTCCAGGAAATTAAATCCCACGCAGCAAAAGTACAGGGTGGGGAACCGTGAGTTGCTTGCCATCGAGTGGGCCCTGGAGTAATGGCGTCATTGGCTACAGGGCGGCAGTGACCCATTCCCCGTCTGGGCGGACCATCAAAACCTCATCACCCTCAGGCAGGCCAAGATCTACAACCCCAGGTAGGCGCGGTGGGCACTGTTTTTCAAACAGTTCAACTTCAATATCTCGTACCGCCTGGGTTCCAAGAACATCAAGGCCGATGTCCTCTCACGCCAGGTCCAGGCTGAGAGCACCTGGGTGGACCCTGCACCTGTCTTGCCTGCAGACATCATCGTTGGTCCTCTCCGGTGGGGGTTGGAAAAGAGGGTCCGCCAGGAACAGGCCGCCCAACTCCGGCTGGCAAGATGTTCGTGCCATCCACTGTGCCCTTACCTGTACCCCGACGTCCCTGGTCCCACATCGAATTGGACTTCGTCACGGGACTGCCGGAGTCTCGCGGCAAAAACACCATACTCACCATTATCGACAGGTTCTCCAAGGCTGTTCACCTGGTGGCCTTGGCCGGACTCCCCACTGCCAAGGAAACAGCGGAGATTCTGATCGAACACGTAGTCCGTTTGCATGGGTTCCCCAAGGACATCGTCTCGGACAGAGGGCCCCAGTTCACGGCGCGGTTCTGGAAGGCCTTCCGCCATCTGATCGAAGCCACCACTAGTCTGTCGTCCTGCTACCATCCGCGGTCTGACGGTCAGACGGAGCAGACCAATGAACAGCTGGAGCGCTTCCTTCGCTGTTTTGTGGCTGATTGTCAACGCTCCTGGGCAGATTACCTAGTCTGGGCTGAGCTCTGCTACTGCAGTCCTCCACCACTGGGCTCAGCCCGTTCAAAGTGCGTCACGGCTATCAACCCGCGATGTTTGAACATCAGGAGCCAGGGCCAACAGTTGGTCTGCCAACTGTGGACTCAAGCATGGAACGCCTTCACCAGTACCAATCATCGCTACGACACCCAGCATCGGCTGAGGCACCCTCCGGGATGGTTGTTCCACGTAGGTGACCGGGTCTACTTATCTAACCTTCACATCCACCTCCACACTAAGTCCCGGAAGCTGTCAACCCGCTTCTTGGACCACTTCAAGATCACTCATCGGATCAACCCAGTTACCTATAGGCTCCAGCGGCCTGCCTCTCTCCGTATCCACCCAGTGTTCAACATTTCTCAACTCATGCCTGTGTTTTTCTCTCCTCTGTCTCCCCAGAAACCTGCTCCTCCTCCGCCTCGGATCATCGACAGTGGTCCTGCATACACTGTCCGGCGGATTCTTGACTGGCGACGCCGTGGCCGCAGCACCCAATATCTCGTGGATTGGGAAGGTTACGTTCCGGAGGAACGGTCTTGGGTCCCCGGTCAGTTCATCCTCGACCACCCTCATCCAGGACTACCATCGTCACGTGTCCTCCCTGCCTGGACCGTCGGCAGTCGGTCCAAGGGGGGGGTGGGGGTACTGTCACGCACACCGGGTCAACTGACGTCAATCGGCACTGGAAGTGACTCACATAAAGTATATAAACAGGAAATAAGGTCAGTATCCTCACACAGACCGTCCGCATGTCTCTTCAAACCTACCTCAACTCTACTCAAGTCCATCCCACGGTACCGTGAGTACTCCCTGTGTGTTCAGAACGCGGGTTCAACTTGGTGTGGACTCTAACTTCATTAGGGAGTTTTCTGAGATTAACTGCGTGGCTTACCAACTCTCTCGTTTCCTCACGTCTGAGTCCTTCCACCACGCTACACAGTGGGCACAGTTCACTCCTCGTTCTGCCTTCCACTGTGACAATAACACCAAAGCTATTCGCCACTGCAGGGCTATAAAATTAAAGTCTCTGTCTGTGTAATGGTCAGGTGTCCCAATACTTTTTTCCATATAAAGAAGGGATGCCTGACCACACAAACCAGCTAAGACACACGATAAAAATAATTAATATAAAATACACTGTTGACATTAAGTAAATTATGCATTAACATGACAATAACCCTTTAATGTGCTGAGCCCTAATACACACATATAACATAATACAGTTCTTGGGCATATAATTATTAATGCTCAACAGAATTTTACCAGGAAATGAACATTTTTTAATTAGTTATGTGTATGTGTTACAGAACGTGTTTATGTCTAAACACATTTACAGCTCACAGTAAGAGCTAGAAAAAACGAAAGTACAGCCTTCACAGGCAAGGATAGTTTCAACACACTGTTACAATTTTCTTTTTATTATGCCAGTATCTCCTCTACTTAGTGGTCTAAAAAGGGTTTCTTACTTATGGCTGACACAGCCTCCTTTCATTAATCATAATTATGAACGGTGTTCACGTATTTGGGTTGTAAAGCTCATCTGTATCAAACAGCATAGAACTGCACTGAGCTGTAAAAAGGCATAAAAAGAAGAAGTAGCTTCTTCTTCTTCTTCATGACTGCTCTGTGTCTTGTCCTCGTATTTTAGTGTTTATTTTAGTGTCTGGGAGCATATTTGGGGCAGATTTAGGGTTTACACTATAAAAATAGACATTTTTAGGAATTTTTAGGCCAAAACACAACACGGTTTTCAACTGTACACGGGTAGCTCAGTAGCTCAGTGGGTAGCATACTTGCCTCCGGACCAAGAGGTCACAGGTTCGAATCCTACCTTCAGCACCACCACTGGG
>JBBPDB010138228.1:0-15570 GCA_037974465.1 Brachypetersius altus
TGTGTGTGTGTGTGTGTGTGTGTGTGTGTGTGTGTGTGTGTGTGTGTGTGTGTGTGTGTGTGTGTGTGTATGTACACATGTATGGCTAAGCTACTTTTTCTCCATCCCTCTCAGCCTCAATACTGGGGCCTCAGCAACGATATGGACGGCTGCCGACCATGTGACTGCAATCTGGGTGGGGCTTTAAACAATGAGTAAGAAAAACTGCCTTCTTAACCAATTATTCAATTAGAAGCACTTTAGCTCAGTAGAGCCATTATTAAGTTACAAACCTGGGAGATAATTATATAAAGAGTTTATTACTCCCAATATAGTTGATCAGCTAAGACATGTTTGGTGTCCAACGGTTCCATCTTTAAGACATAAGGCTAACGCTGTAATGGATGTTTTTACCCCACCAATTACCATTATCCCAAAACCTTGCTGAGTCGTTCTATAATCTCTGATTATAGCAGCAATTCTAGCTCTGATTATTGCGATTATAATGATGGCGTTGCATTAACATGTGCAGATCTGTATAGTTGGATTAGTGCTAAAACACCGAACTGACAGGATCATTAATGTGTCAAGTGATAAACTCAAATATTCACTTAGCAGCTATTCAAGACATCGTCGAGCATTCAGTAACTTTTCTTGTCACACAGTGTTAAGTACTTTAGCTAGCTACACAAAAACCATTCTAAAAAAATGTTTCATATAAAGCATAGAAAATACCATCAGCTATTCACCCATTCACACACATCTAGTCTGGTAAAAATCCAACTAGCAATAACAAACAAACTTGTTAAACTGTTAAATCAATGTTGTACTCTAAAGAGCTATAACATCAGAACATGGCAAGACATTTTCACTTACATTAGCCTTGGAGCTCTATTACAAAACTACAGAAATAAACTTGCCAAATCAAACATGTTTTGGCTGAAGACTTCTTTTGGAGTCATTTGATAATTTTTCTCTCTTTGATACATCATTATCATAAATGCCAGCCATATGGTCACTTTTTGTTTGCTATTTCCTATTCTCTCTCCAGCTGTTCCCCGGTGACGGGACAGTGCGTATGCAGAGAGCACATGTTTGGCAGACGTTGTGACCAGGTGGAGTCTGGCTATTATTTTGCTGCCCTGGACCACTATATCTATGAGGCTGAGGATGCAGCATTCACACCGGTCAGCCACACACATGCACCTTATGTCTCAGTACTGTTTGACTGCATATTGCATATTCACTGAATCATATAAATAAAATGTTTATGTTTAAAAGTAGTTTTAATTTTAGTTCATATCTGCTTAGGAGAGAGCTTGAATCATCATCATAATAGTGATTAGTAATTTAATTATCTTTTTCTGCACAGTGTCAGTCTACATTTGTTAACAGATCTGTTCTCTTATTTTTGAACAATGATATTCCGTGAATGCTCAACCAATGTTTAGACAAGATTACATTTAGAAAACCTGTATATGAAATTCTTAGTGTTGCTAACCTAACAGCCTAGGACAAGCTTTTGCTATATGACTTGATAGATCTGTTAATCTGGTGCATACATACTGTGTGACAGGAAGTGAAGGTGGTCCAAAGGCCACTGCCCGTAGATCGCCCCCCAACCTGGACAGGCATTGGGTTTGCAAATGTACCTGAAGGTGAAACCATCAGGTTTAGCATTGACAATGTGCCACAGTCTATGGAGTACGACCTGCTGATCCGCTATGAACCACAGGTAGCTCATATACACGTTCATTTTCATGCACACATTGTGTAACTGGTGTACAATTGGTGTCCCTTTTATATGGTATTTATGTGATATTTTCTGCATGTGTGTAGTTGCCAGATGTATGGGAACAGGTGATGGTGGATGTAGTCCGCCCTGGACTTCCCTCGCCATCTGCACACTGTTCACCTCCTTATGCTGACCAGCAGAGTGTTTCACTGCCCCCAGGCTTCAGGTAATGTGCCTGTGTGAGTATGTGTGTGTTTATAATAATAATGATATTAATAATACATTTTTATAAGTGCCTTTCACAACTCTCAAGGTCACTTTACAGAAGTTATCCAGAAATATAAATTCAAGAATTGATCAATTAAATTAAGAAGAGGTTATAAACCTCTTGTTATTCTCAGATGTTCAGGGAGGGCGGTCCACATTGGGGACTTTATGTGCAGTTAGTTTAAATAGTTTAAGTGGTACATGAACAGCTCTCTGTGCTGATTCTCAGTTAAGTCAGGGGCAAGGTAGGAGATATTGAGGGGAGGGAGTGTGTGTGTGTGAGTGGGTGCATGAGAGGGAGAGAGAGAAAAAACTCACTGTTCGTGATTCAGTGGTAAAATAGCTCTTGCAAGGTGCACAAAGCTGTTTGGTTCACTTTGTCTTTTGCAAAGGATATGTTTTTCGGTGCATATTCACGCAACTAAGCAATAACTAGGGATAGCTAACTTTACCTGTTAATTATAGATTTTTGATAAGTCAAGACAAAAACTAACAAACCTGCTGCTGTCATCAAAAACAAGCTAAACAAAAATCCGCTTTTGTCATTATTTAATGAGCAATTACTCATACCCCCTCCTTTTTTTATTTGATTGGTCTGCACAGTAAAGTGACACAAGGTATTGAAACAGAAAACAGGTCTTTTGTGAACTTCAAGCTGAAAATCTGTTTGTCTTTGCAGGTATGTGGTTCTGCCCACACCGCTGTGTTTGGAACAGGGGCAGACATACACTTTGGAAATGTTACTGGCCCTTTATTCATCAAATGATCATCATTTGCATCCACATATGCTCATAGACTCTGTGAGTATCCCCCTCTTAAACACACTCACACATACACACAGTTATACATTTCTTGTATGCATCAGCCAAAGTCGAGTGAAATATTGTTGCATTTTCACCATCCAGGAATTCTTACTTGGAAACCACCTTTTAAACCCTAACTTCAGCATGGCCTCTTGTCTGTGCTGTGTGTAGATCGTGCTACTGCCTGTGGTAAGGGATTTGGAGCTGTTCTCAGGGTCAGCAGACCGACAGGCAGCGTGGGAGATGTTCCAGAAGTACCGCTGTCTTGAGCAAAGCCAGAGTGTCCAGAAAACTCCCATGAACGACATCTGCAGAGAATACATCTTCAGCGCATCGGCAATGCTGCACCAGGGAGCGATGGGTCAGAGCACATACACCTTCAGGCTCTTCCAGTTTGCATACACACAAGTGTGACACTGGAATTTAATTGCAGAAAAATGCCTTTACTCTTCTCCAGATTTTATTTCTGTCTTTGTAATTCTCTGTAATTCTCTTTCTCTGCTTTTCAGTTTGTTGTAGTGACAATATGTATATTTTCAAAGCACTATTTAGAGTGATTCCAGAAAGTTTTTCGTATGTGTAGTTCAGGGCTGTTAATGCAGAGACTTTTTATTTTTGAAACAATCCAGGAAAACAGTTATGGAGTAAACACAGCTCAAGGTCAAACACAAGGCATTCACAAGGCAGACATAAAACCGACAAAGCCCTGTCAAAGTTTGTTTAACTGAACCTGCTGCACTCTGAAAGAAGTGAAACAGTATAAGACAAATACATATCAAATGATCATACTACTGATACTGATTATACTATATCATTAGTTCCAGGAAAGATATAGCATAACAAATATAACAAAAGCATAACAAACCTTTTCTCTCTGTATAGTTTTTATTCTTCTGGTCATGCTATTTTTACTTTTGTACATTAGCACTACCCACTTTGCTGGAGTAACAATGCAAATTTCCAACCTGTGGGACTAATAAAGTGTTATCTTACCTTACAGAGTGTCAGTGTGACCTGCAAGGCTCCCTGAGTTTGGTGTGTGATGCTGTTGGGGGCCAGTGTCCCTGTCGGCCGAATGTTATGGGAAAGAACTGTGACACCTGTTCCCCTGGAACCTTCCAGCTTGGACCTTCTGGCTGCAGATGTAATTATTTATATGTTGTCACCCATACACTGTCCATAGAATGTACAGTTATACCTGTGTTACATTTTGCATTGCTGTTCAAACCATTTCTTTCAGTAACTGTTTATTTTGCTGCTGGTTAATGATATAATGCTTCTACTCTACAGTAGGATGAAAAGTAGTATGAAGCAGGAAAGAATTTGAAGATCAGATCAAATGCCAGTGCAGATGACTTCATGAAATTATTATAATAAATAGATAATTGTAATAAATAAAAGTAAATTGTGTATCCTTTATCCATATGTGCAATATTTACCCATATTTGCCCAGACACAAATGTTTTCAATTGTATTTAGCCTCATGGAAAAATACAGTGCAGACTGAGACATGCCTTAAAACTTCAGCATGAATGTATGGTTCTAAACTGCTTCAGGCTGATATATGTAGTTATCTTGGCTCTTTTTGCAGCCTAACTAGTGTGTGCAAGTATGTAGCTGTTGTATTGTATATAATACTGATGTGTGTTATTCGATGTTTCCGGTTCTCTCAGCATGTGAGTGTGACCCATTGGGCTCGCAGAACGCCTTCTGCCATCCCACCACAGGCCAGTGTTCGTGTTTGCCAGGTGTTTATGGGCGTCAGTGTGCCTACTGCCTGCACAGCCAATGGGGCTTCCCCCACTGCCAGCCCTGCTTCTGCAACGGCCATAGCCAGCACTGCCATCCACAGACAGGACAATGTCTGGAGTGTAGGGACCACACTACCGGACACAACTGTGAGAGGTACTGGGTCTAACCACAGACATATAGAATTTGCTCAGTGACGCAGGCATCCCAGAAAAAGAATATCTTTCATGTCTTTTGTTTTGTGTGGATTCACAGCAATAGAATTTGATTGGATGATGGTACAATCTTCAACTGAGAGGCCCTCCAAAACTACATAGTCACTAGAAAAGTCATTAGACAATGATACACAGACACCAAAATCAGAATCACTATCAGGAAGCCTTATTAATCCCGGAGGAAATTGCTCAAGAAACATTTTATGTTACTCAAAAAGACGTTTAGCTTATGTCACTTTAAGTCTCTCGTAATGTTGCTTGACAATGTTTTAAGCATCCTTCTCTTCCTTAATTTTTCAAGATGTGAGAGTGGTTACCATGGGAATGCATTGTTAGACAGTGGGGAGCTCTGTAAGCCCTGCATGTGTCCCGACGGCCCGGGGAGCGGCCGGCAATTCGCTGACACCTGCTACCAAAATCCGAACTCACTCCAGCTCGTCTGTGTTTGCAGCCCAGGATACAAAGGTACAAATACATTTAAATGCTGTGTGACATTATCCCAGTAATGTATGCAGTAGCAAGAACCTTCTTGTTCAGTAACAGCTATAAATCTTTCCAAAGTTACAATGGAACAAATGTGTATCTAAGCTAAGACATTGGTCTGTAGCTAAGACATTACATTTATTTCACTAAAGTATTAGCCCACAAATGGGTCTTTGGAGACAGGGGTATCAAATGACCATTCTACAAAATTTGACAAGTTAGTTCAAGTTCAAGTGTTTGTCATTTCAACCAACTACAGAGAGCGCAGTGGAACAAAACTATGTTCATCCAGGACACAAAACAACACAAGGCTGCACAAGCATAGACAGGACTTCACTGTTTAAAAAGAAAGTGCAAAGCTTTAAAACACCATATAAAACAATAGAATACAGTTAAACAGGACAGGACAGCATACAGTGTTGCCAGCAAAAGTCATACAGTACCAAGTGAGAGTATTATAATAATAATAATGATGATGATAATAATAATAATAATAATAATAATAAGAAGAAGAAGAAGCATAATGCATAAAAGCCAATTGGTAAAAATGTGCTCTTATATAAATAAAAGTCAGATTGTTGGTTTGCACCTGTCTGAGAGCCATTGTACCTCCTCCTGTCTTTTCCAGTGATCAAAAAGTCAGCACAATGTTTTTTCTTTCAGTTCTACACATGCAGAATGAATGTTTGCGCAGCGTAAAGGAAATAATGAAATTGCCCTAAAACTGCATCAGTTGGCTGTCAGTACTTTTACAGTAAAAGAAAAGGGAGCAAATTTTAAAAGCTGCTTCTACAATTAAATATAATCAGAAAAATAATAATTGGGAGACTGAGTTCTGTTGAAGCACGGTACAGTGCTATTTCTTACATCCATGCACATTTTAAGGCGGCTACACTTCAGTAGCACTTTAATATACAGTAAGATAGATTTTAGGTATAACCATACCTATTTACAAACAGTCTAACTTAAATTTTATGCAAATTCATTTTAATTTAACCTATTTGCTCTATCTTCATTTGTCTATAAAGGAAGAAGATGTGAGGAGTGTGCTCCAGGTTATTATGGCAACCCTCAGGTGATGGGTGGGCGGTGCCACCTGTGTCAGTGTAACGGTAACATCGACATGCACGACCCGGGGTCCTGCGACTCTCGCACAGGTGTCTGCCTCAAATGCTTATTCCACACAGAGGGCCAGGGGTGCCAACGCTGCAGGCGCGGTTACCACGGAGATGCCAGAACTCAGAGCTGTGAGAGTAAGTAGGTTTACATTTTCCAAAAAAAAAAAAAATCAAAAAGTGCTGACCTTTAGGATCAACAGAATGGTCCTGGCTTTGTCAAGTGATTTTTTTATGCTAAAGGAAACTGACAAAAAAGACAGGAAACAGAGCTGGAGAGTTGAAAAGGATTTGCACTGGGAATAATGAGGATGGACAGGATCAGGAGGTTTTAGAGGGACTGTCTGAGTTGGACCTTTTGGAGAAAAAGAAAGGTGAGATTGTGTTGGTTTAGACATGTGCTAAAGAGAGACTGTGGGAGTGTTGGGGGGAGGATGCTGAGGATGGAGCTGCAGGAAAGAGGAGAAGAGGAAGGCCTAGTAGGAGGCTGCAGAGGAGTGAAGGAAATGGAAATGACTGATCTGCTGTGGGGACCCCTAATCAGGAGCAGCCAAAAAGCAGAAGAAGAAGATTAAGCTTAGTGTTGGGTTGAGGGTTCGAATAAGGTACAAAACAAATTACACATATTACTGTTGTGTTAATTTGTGCTCTCTAAAACAATAGAACAAAAACTATCCTTTATGGATCCGGCCCATTTCATTCATTCATTCATGTTTTTACAAAATATAATTTTTTTATATGTTCTTCTTTCTTTTTTATCTTACAAAGTTACTTGCATATGATCTGTGTCAGCACATAGACAACTCAACCACAGAATGTATGGAGTATTTGGACAGATTTCTGCTGTAAGCTGTGACATGAAAGACTTTTCAAACTTTTATGAAAGTGGTGGGAACATATTTTCAGCACCACAGTGCAAATTATGCCATGATGTGTATGACTCATATGTAAGATCCCACATCCTGATATATTATAAAAACAATGGTGTGTATTTCCTGATATATTATAAAAACAATGGTGTGTATTTCCTGTTTTTCCACTCATTATAAGTCCCTGTGAAGTCCATGCTTTTTTATCATGCTGTGTTTTCGTTTTTAGCTATGTGTGCCATGCATTTTTTTCTATTACTAGCATGTTAACTTAAACATCACTGCTCCCACCCTTAGGGGTCCCCTGTCTGGGGTTACAGATCAGTCCCAGCTCTGCTGAGGCAAGTGTGGTCCCAAAGGACAGGAAACATTTCTGGAGGGAAGAATAGCATATACATGCTTTCTGATCTCCTTTAATGAAATGATGGTAAATTAATTGTACATTATTACACGCGTTCATCATCTCCACATGAGACAAAATCAACAGAGTAATGCTTTTAAGTTGTATTTTCTTTAGGTAATAATGGTCTACAGTGTTATTCATGTGGAAAGGGTGTACACTTAGGAATAAAACAATAATATTTTCTTTAGTGCTCTGTCTGGTTTAGCCAGATGTCTGAGTGTTATGCATTTGCTGGCCTTTGACCTCCCAAGCAAGCAGTGAAATCATGGGAAATAGAGAGTATTTAAAAATGCCAACATGGAGACACTCAGAGAAAATGTTGGGAAAGTAAATAGTGTGGGGGAAACAGTTTATCTTGTTTAACATGTCATTGCTGTTGTAAAACATTGTATCTCAAAAATGTCAATCCCTTTGTGATTGATAGTTCACACAATGCATTGTTTTATTTAAAAAATATGAATAATTAATAATAATTTTCTGATACCAACATGTATGTTTAGAATTTTTTTTCTTGTTCTCTCTCTGTGTTTGTGTGTTTAGAATGTATGTGCCTGTCGCTGGGCACTGTTGCTCAGAACTGTGTAGATGGCGAGTGTGAGTGTGACCGTGTGAGTGGGCAGTGCGCTTGTCTGCCTGGAGTACAGGGTCTGCACTGTGACCGCTGTGCCCCCAACACCTGGAACATCAAAAGTGGACAAGGCTGCCAGCAATGCCAGTGCCACCCCTCACACTCTTACAGCCTCTCCTGTGACCTGGTGAGTGCACACACACCTTGTCAAAATCACAGTGTGATTTATTCACTTGATTCAAATGTATACACCACTTCCACGTGTGATATTACAGTAAGAACATTTAAGGTTTTAGTGTGTTTACTATTGGTTATTTTTGTATGGCTTAATATACAGCAGCTTTTGTGCAGAAGATAATGGATGTAAGATAATGAAGTTACTAATACTGGAGAGCAAATCAGGGTTTTTATTAACTAAAGGAAAACATATTTAGTGTTCAGTAAATTCAGTCATTTACTCACACCCTGGAGACAGATTTAGTAAGGACAGTTTATCCCTTCTAAGCATAACAAATAACAAACGTTTTTTATTTCTTGTTACCTAAAATAGCTTTGCAGCTTTAAGTGCTAAAGTAAAGAACTCGGACACCAAACATGTTTGAACTGATTAGATCATTTGGGTTATGGGTATACTAAGCTAGTATTGAGTGTAAACCACCTTGTAACTCACTTACTCACTCATGTTAAGAAGGCTGAATATTGGTGGTTCATAAGATTGGGGCTTCAGATCAGTGACACTGTGTTGGAAAAGTGTCCTTGATGGCCAATCAAGCACTTTAAATATTATAAATATATGTGCTTAACGTGTGTGTGCGCGCGCGCATGCGTGCAGCTGGGTCCTAATGGTTAGGGAGTTGCCACTGTGATAAGAAGGCCATAGGTTTGAACCAGGGCTACTCATGGCATCTCTGAGGTACCCTGAGCAAAATACCGTCCCCACACACTGCTCCCAGGTCGCTGTGTTTCTGGCTACCGGCTGCTTCACTTGGGGAATGGGTACAATACAGAGAAAGAAGTATTTTGTGTTGTTCACACTGTGTGCTGCGGTGTGTTCGCGTATAACAAATGGTCACTTTACTTACTTGCTTACTTTGTCTGTTCTTTAGTTGTCTGGTCAGTGCTCTTGTAAGCCTGGTTTTGGTGGGAGGACGTGTGAAGAGTGTAGAGAGCTGTTCTGGGGTGATCCAGAAGTCAAATGCCACGGTGAGTCTAAAAACACATGTGATATGTACACCAGCATGTTTAGACCAGAAAATGCCCCAGATTTTTGCCTCTTAAAATATGAATACGGGTTTAAAATTCAGGTCACAGGTAAATGTAGTGGAATGTGTGGGCATACGTAATATTTTATGTAAAATTATATACATTGTGCAGTTCTAAAGCAGTTAGAGGGAGTTGCCCCTGCAATCAGAAGGTTGTGGATTTGAATCCCAGGATTGCGAGTGCAATAACCGTTGTTTACGACATCAGCATGCACACAAACACACACAAGACTGAGGAAGCAGATGTTTTGTGTGTGGGTGTGTTTAACACTGTGTCCACTTCTGTAACAACCGTGCCACATATAAAAAACAGAAGACTGACTGTAAGCTGACATACATGGGAGAGTTTGTCTTAAACACTAACTTTCCCACGGCTGCTTTCTCCTCTGATTTACTTGTTTCTGTCTTTCCTAACATACATATAAACACACACACACACACACTCAGATGAAAACATTCCAGGACTGAAGGATATACAAGGTCTGGTTCTGCTCCAGCTAAAAGCCCTAAGAATTCAAGCTCAAGAGACTGATGTTCCCACTATAATTCTTAAAGAATGCCTTAAATGCAGCTGCATCAGAGCACACCACTCTGCTCTCTTAACTTGCATATTACAGTGTGATAACAACACACACTGCCTGTCTCTCAAGCATTCTTGCATACTGACTCAGACTGTTTTGTAAGACACCCACACGTGCCCAGCCACTCCTGCACACATTTAGTCAATATCTAGTCAATACAAAAAAGACTTTTAAATTCTAACAATCATGCAAAATGTCTGAGCTAACACTTTAGCTTTACTATTAAAAATAAATTTAAAAAATCAATTGACTTCATGTTAATATTAATGTATTAATTTAATTAATGTACTTTTTTGAGCACATTCTGAAACATCTTTAAAAATGAAACTATG
This sequence comes from Brachypetersius altus, assembly GCA_037974465.1. Lineage (NCBI taxonomy): Eukaryota > Metazoa > Chordata > Actinopteri > Characiformes > Alestidae > Brachypetersius > Brachypetersius altus. The sequence continues at coordinate 10,362 of JBBPDB010138228.1, forward strand.
AAATTCATAATTAAACATGCTTTGGCACACAGTTATGCAGTTGAAGGGCTACTGGCTTGGCTTGGCCTTGAAAAACCCTAGACTATGTTTGTGTCTCCCAGCATGTGACTGCGATCCAAGGGGCATTGCTACTCCAAAGTGTAACAAGATGACGGGACAGTGTGCGTGTGTGGAGGGTGTTGCCGGCCAGCGCTGTGACTCCTGTGGGCGGGGCTACATGGGAACCTTCCCAGACTGCCAGCGATGTCATCAGTGCTTCAGCGATTGGGATGTGACAGTGGGTGAACTGACCAATCAGACGCAGAGATTGGTGGACAATGTGGATGAACTAAAAGTGTCTGGTGTGACGGCGGCCTATCAGGACACAATATCCAGTCTAGAGGGCAAGGCCAAGCAGCTGACTAAGATAATAGAAGACAACAAAGCTCAGCAGACCTTCAAACACTCCCAGAACCTTTTGCAGCAAGCTAAGTACGTACTCAAATGCACACACATTCAGGGTACATGTATCTTTCATAACCACATTTATTTTGAAATAATATTCTACTTTTTATCTTTTCTGTAAATAATTGCACAAAGTTCTGATTTACTCTATTTTTGCATATTTGTAACACCAATTTCAGATCCTAATACAAAATGTAATATAAAAAAGGAAAAAGAAGGAAACCTAGCTATAAAAATAAAAAAACCCCAGAAGGTAGTATAACCAGAAGGGCATTAATATATTTTTTTGTCCTCATGTTGGTCAACTAGTTGTTTGATGACATCATCATCACACGGAGTAAGGGAACACAGGTGTCGAACATTGAGCAACTTTCATTAAAGTTTTCAAAACTTTCTGTAACATTAACAGTCAACATGACAGTTAAACATAACAAAAGGCTAATTTCCTGTATTTTCTGGTAAATGTAAGCATACAGCAGAAAGTAGGAAGAGCTTAAGCCGCGGTGCCTCTCAGATGCCGTGCAAAACACTCGTACTTTTATTGTATTTAAACACCAACTTGCAGTTTGTGCAGGTCACCGTGCTGTTTTTGTGTCTTAAGTGAAGTATCTCCACACACATGATGTGTGTCTGTCTTCCCCTCGCACCACCCTTTTTATGAAGGGACTATAATAATTGCTTAAACCAAAGAACGAGCGTCAGCCAATCAGAGGCAGAGACTGCATTGTGTACACAAGCGAGCGCACAGAGGAAAAAAACACACGACTAATCGAGTTCTCTCAGGGGGTGTCGACTTGTATTTCTAAAGTCGACTAGTCGACTAGGTGTGTTAAAGCCCTAACAACCAGTTAGTAACTGGTTATACTGCCTTTACCAGCAGCAACTTTCACATCATCTTTGAGGAATTTTGGCCATCTCTTATTTGAATCGAAGGGCTTTAAAGCATTAACAGCCCATTTAAGGTTCTGCTGCATCTCAGTGTTCTGTTGCGCACTCCTGGCCACTGATGGCTATGGCACCATCAGGAACTGAACTTGCAGCTTCCCTACGATAGACAGTTGTGTCACTCAGGAGACAGGAGTCCTTTGTAGATTCAATAAGGCTGGCAGTTATCTCTCTTAATGTTGTCGGCCGGTTAGATCATTACTTTTTTTCAGGTGCTGTTGGATAACTTTAAAAAATGCAACGATCATTTTAAGACATATTCAGGTTTACTCACATTGTCTTAAAACTTAGTTTTAAGATCTGAAATAATTAAGTGTGACAAATGTGCAAAAATGCACAAATAAGCAAGAAATCAGCAAATACTCTTCCACTGCACTGTAACTAATCAGCCAAGACATCTGTTTGGCATCTGGCTAAATTTGACTTACAGGCCTTTTCAGACTGTCTAAATGCATAAGCACAGCTCAAGTGCTCACTTGCTTCTGTAATTCCACTCATGTATCTTTACAGCTTTGTGCTTTTGAATCTCTTTGTATGTTTGTGTAGTACTTGTTCTTATTTACCAATGCAATTTTGATATGGTATGTATATTCCTGTAACACTTGTGCAGAGAGCTGAAGCTGGTTCATGGCCGCTCTCTGAACCGTTCGGAAGCGATTGTGAAGGAGGTTACTGCAGATCACTCCAAAGCTGTGGACGACCTGAACAAACTCAGTCGAGAGGCTCAGAGACTGCAGGACAACACTGAGGAAAAACAGGCGCAAGTGCTACACATCAAACACTCTGATCTCCGTGGTAGAGTAATATTTAACAATAATACACATGATTTTACTTATTTTTTATTTGAATAACAAATTGCATAATAAGCAGTGTTGAATATAAGAAGGGCCTGGGTCCAGTTCCCACACCAGGGTGACTGGGGGTCCTTTTGTGTAGAGTCTGCATGTTCTTGTTATATCCATGTGGGTTTCCACCCACAGCTCCACAGTCCAAAGACATGCATGCCAGGTGAACTGGAGTTGCTTAAATGTCTCTAGGTGTGATTGTGTTCACTGTGATGGACTTTCAACCTGTCCAGGATGTCTTTTCACATGTCTTTGACCACCAAGCTCCAGTGCCCCTTTGTGACCCTTGTTAAGTATAAGTGACGAGAGATCATTAATTAATTATCATATGGTTTCTTTTTAGTGTAGTAGTAGCAGTTTGCAGTTATGCATACACAGACACACACACACACTATTCAATATTTCTGGCCCTAATTGGTATATTTAATTGGTATATCTGGAAAAAAAACATAAATATTTGTGTCCAATCAACTGTTCCTCAGGTGCAGCAGACAGCATTAGAGAATATTACCAACAGTCAGTGGAGTCAGAAGATCAAGCCAATCGAGCCACCAGTGACCCCCATGGCCCAGTGGAGCAATCCACAGCTCTGCGTCAAGCCACTGAGACCACAGTGAATGCCATCCAGGGAGAGTTTGCACTAAAGCAGCAGCTGCAGGTTGAGAGACTGAACAAGCTTACAAAGGGCATGGAGCAGGATGACCTGTCAACACTCAGCCTTCGGGTAATTCAAACAACGAGAACTCAGTCACAGATTAAAGAACTCACCATTGTTTCACGTTTATTTAAGACTTGGACGCACCTGATTGAATGTACGTCAAAAATCTTATATATGTTTTTAATCTGAAAACATTCAGTAAGCTCCATAATTATTGGCTTAAAATGTGTCTGTGGTTAATTAAATATGAGGAAAAAGTCTTAACTTTAGTTTCAGGCAATTTGGAAAGTAAACTCATTACATTACATATTGGCATTGCAACTAATTCCAGTGAAAACACCTACACATGTTACCATTCAAGTTCACTGTGTTCATGAACCCTTAAGCAGTTACCCATGTCTTCTTCTTGGTGTATGATTGTGAAATGACAAAGAGGCCAAATTCATCAACATGGAGAAGATTGGCCAATAATGAAATAAGTCAGAAACTTGTTGACCAGTATCCATCAGACAATAGCTAGAAAAATAATATAAAAATAGTGCAGTGAACCTTCCTGGAAGCAAATGCTTGTTTATTGTAATGTAATGTAGAAGCATTTCTCCAGTGATCATGGCAGTAGATTTGCAGAAAATTGCATTTAGACGCCACCTCAGTGATAACAATCAATTTGGGAGGCGTGTCAGAGGAAAACATTTTCTTTCATCTTACCACAGACATAAGCACAAGACACTACAAGAACTTTGGCTGGAATCGGGTTCTATGGCCAGAAGAGACATAAACAGAGATTTTGGTGGGTTTGTTATAAAACAAGCACTCAGAGTGGGTTTGGTGTATAACACCCCAACTGTGTTTTGCAGCTGGTTTTTTTTTCCCAACAAAGGACTTGAGAACCTTGTTAGCGTACATGGCATTATGTACAGGAATCCCAGCTTATGCGTGGTTTCACAGTCGCCGCTTCAGTCTCTCGTAGATTTTTTCCTGAGAACCTAACTAATAATTCTTCCTGGAAACCCCCCAGACATTGATAAACCCCCGGACTGTAGATATCCTCTGCATTTTTGCTTTTGTGACATCTGGGCCTCATCGGCCAAATCCCCTTGTCCTCATGTTGGTTGTTCATGTTTGGCCGGGGCGATTAGTAAGCAGTCAGACACCTGAACAGAATGAGCCTCCGCACCAGCATCACCCCAAACATAAACAACCAGCATGAGGACGAGGGGGCGTGGTTGACGAGGCCCAGACGTCACAGTCACTTGTACTCAGAGGCGGGAGGTTTGAAAGTAGCTAATCCGAGAACGTTATTTATTTCCCCTTACTGTTGATTGGCTGCTGCACTGTGACGCTGCAGTCCAGAATTTCTCCACGGAGCTTCTCGAGTGTTCGTGTGTTTTTCGTTTTGTTCTTCTTACAACCCTGTAATTTTGATCATGGAAAATTGAATGATATTATTGTATTTACCTGTTTATACCAAAGAAAACAAAAACAGGGTCTATATATGGATAATATAGGCATCTGCTGGAGTTCAGTGTAAACTGTACAGTACGAATACCGGTTTATCTTTACATTTTCTTTAAAGGTAATGTACTAAGCTGAGTTAAAAATGAAATTAAAGTGTTTTGGGGCATATTTGGGGTCACATTTAGGATTTACACTATACATTTCACAGCTTTTCACTATATACAAGTGCTCTTGCTGGTGCTCTCATTCAAACTTACAGAAAAAGCCTTTTTTAAATCAAGCTTGTCAATAACTTTGGAGCAGTGTATGCTTATATACATACACATATATGTATATATATGTCTGTTGTATGTTAGTATCAATAATAAATTATCTGTTTTTGTAATTTTCTCTCTCTTTCTAATTATTAAACTATTTCAATCTCTCACTCTCTCTCTCTCTCTTTCTCCTCTTTCTCTGTTTCTCTCTCAATACCCCCTTGTTGTTCTGCCTCTGAAGGTGTGTGGCGGGGCATCTGGCCCAGATGGTTGTGGAAGTTGTGGAGGTTTGGGGTGTGTTGGTGAAGATGGATTACCTCAGTGTGGTGGTAAGGAGTGTCAGGGTTTGATCACTCTGAGCAGTGAAACATATGACAAAGCTAATGACCTGGACCAGAACATCCTGGATTCACTGAAGGAAGTGGAAAAGCTCCACAGAATGGTGTGTTCTCTCTAAAACTGCACAGTATATCATTTCAGAAATTGTATCATAATATGTAAATTGAAGAATAAACCTGCAGTTTAAGGATTTATGTTACTTATAACATTCTCTCTCTGTGTGTGTGTGTGTGTGTGTGTGTGTGTGTGTGTGTGTGTGTGTG
>JBBPDB010138262.1:0-15568 GCA_037974465.1 Brachypetersius altus
TGTTTGTATTTCTGTCTCTCTCTCTCTTTCTCTCTGTCTCTCTCTCTCTCTCTCTCTCTGTCTCTCTCTTTTTCTCTCTGTCTCTTTCTCTCTCTCTCTCTCTGTCTCTCTTTCGCTCTCTCTCTTTCGCTCTCTCTCTGTCTCTCTCTCTCTGTGTGTCTTTCTCTCTGACACAAGCACAGACAGAATGATTGTTTCAAACAAACATAGATAAATGAGTGTGGTGAGGAATAATGCATATGCTCAGCACAGCATGGTCAGAATGTCTCTTTCTTTCTCTCTCTCTCTCTCTCTCTCTCTCACACACACACACTCATTCTCATTCTCTCACTGTCTATCTCTCTCTGACTCACTGACAAACACACACACACACACCTTCAAAAACCCTGAAAAGCAGAGTGCTTGAATAGGAATTATAAAACAGGCAAATAAATTGGACTATATAGTGAACGATGCATTTGAAACATGTTTAACATTGTTTCACATGTTACTTTCTAGTTAAAGCATCAGATTTTTTTGTGTACCCTCTTCCTTTGGAGTAATTGGTCATTTTGTTTTGAAGTGTGTTAGACATCACGTGTGAATTTGGGCGCTGTTCCTTTAATGTGAGCATCGCTGTGTGTTTATGTGTGATCAGTAATAAGTGGAGTCAGTTAGCTCTGGCGCCTAGCATAATTAAACTCCGAAGATACGTAGCCCCTGTGTTTATCTTTCTTGTCTCTCTGAGCAGCCAGCGAGAACGTGCTCATCCATCAAATGTTCCAGTGTAAGCTGACTCAGACCGGTTCCCTGGTGCCTCAGCTCCAGCGGCTGCAGCTGCGTGGTCCCAAAGGTGCTCTACTCCTGCACAGGATGAGCTCACCCAGCCCAACCAGAGACACTAAGAAATACCTGGAGCTCAGCAAAGTATGTATTTTTATAGATTGTTTCTCAAACAAACTAAGTGAGAGATCATTTTATCCGAAAGGGTCCACACTCACTATTTAATCTACACAAACGTTCACACAAGCCTCATTGTACACACTGAATATGTTTTTGTAGGTTATTACCTACTACATGTCTTAAAAGTCATTGGAAATCAAAGCCCTCTGTTTTAAAATGAGTATAGCACGAAAACACAGTTAGAGTTTCAGAATGTATTTGCTTCCCGGTCCATATATGGACAGCAGTCTGCAAAACATCCCAGTTTTAGTAATTGCTTATGTGGTGTCACAAAAAAACAACATAGTGAAGCTATAAGGGGTGTCTCAGCCTGAAATGAAGACACACTTCAGATCAGCTTGTCCCAGCAGAAATAATTTGCATATTTCATTCTTAAAAGCTCAGTTACAAAAATAGCTGTTAGAAAGAGAGGTTGGAAATGGAGCTGTTGTGTTACGAGGCCGGAACAAACAGTACTTTGCCAGAGAGCCACAGTATTTTTAGCTTATTGAACGTGCAATGGGAAATGACCTAAATTAGACTCTGTTACCCCCAAATACACTCTTATTGCTTTTTTATTGATCCACCATCTGCCTCCCAACTGCAGTGTCCGTCCCATTCATAGGAAATGCACTTATTTTCTCTCAGCCTATCTCCCTTTTTTTTTATCCCTGCTTGCTCTTTACTTCCAGTTCTCAGAATAATAGACAGTCTTCAGTATTAGAATGGCTTCTAATGTCTAATGCATCCTCTCTGTCTCTGTCAAGTCTCTGTGCCTCCCTCCTCCCAGTTCACTGTGGGGGTTCGACAGTAGGCTGTAGATGCTGGATGTAGAGTATAAACTGCAGAGTTGAGCTGTCCAACTGGCTCAGACTTATGTAAGCCATTCAGAGCAGCAGCCGCTGGCTCCCCTTATTACCCACCACTGCATGAAAAACAAGCCCACCGTCCCACAGTTACATAAGCACCGGTAACACTCACACAACACCATGGGAACACTAATGTGAAGGAACATTATGACATTTTTCTGCATGAGAAGAAGAGCAAGATGGAACCGAGTGGCCTGGTTTAGTTTGGGTTAAGGCAGTTAAAAGCAATAAACAAAAAAACCCCAGAATCTTAAGAAGTGAAACAATTTTAAATGTAGCTTATTATGTACTATTTCTCAATTATGTAATGTGTAAGAGCAGATTTCTCTCTGTCTCTCTCTCTCTGTCTCTCTAAAAAATATCTATATATTTAGGCACCTGAGAAAATTCTGCTTTTACTACTGCGCAGTAGTGTTAAGTTAGTGTTAAAACACTTACATTACAACAAATATAAACAACATTAATACAGTAAATGGTGGTTTTATGTGTGACAAAGTGTTTGCTGAACTATTTCCAGACCTCTTTTCTCAAGTTTTACTTGCAGCTCCATCAAATACCTTGTTTGGTCTTTTTTGGTCTTTGAATGGGCACAAATTCCCACAGAAACTCTGAAATCTTGTGGAAAGTCTTCCAAGAGTGGAAGCTGTTATAGCTGCAGAGGGGGACCAACTCCATATTAAAGTCTAGGGATTTGAGTGTAATGTCAAAGTCCCTGTTGGTGTAACGGCCATATGTGATGATAATGATGATGATGAGCCTTTATTTGTCACATACACAGTTACATGCAGTGAAATTGGACCCCTCTAACCATACATACACAAACAGGTCAGAAGAGACGTAGCGAGGGGGAAAAAATGTCCCAATACATTTGTCCATATAGTGTTTATATCATATATCATAATACGACAAAAAGCAACAAGTCAGCAGAACAGCAGCTTGATGCACATGATGCTGTTCTAGGCAAGGTCATTCAGAGCGGAAACGGTTCATTCTAGAGAAACTGTTCATATGAGTGGTGATAGGAACCAGATGTCAGAAGCATTTACTGCTACATCACAAAGTTTTTACATATTAAAGGTTAAGAATATGCTGTCTGGTGCCTAACATTATTTTACAACAGTTCTGAGATCAGATTTTAGCCTTTTACAGGAAGCCACTCTGAATGGACCTCAAAGACTGATTTATACAGAAATGCAGTCAGTATGAACCGTAAGGACACACTCCGTAAATTAAAGTGACACTACAGGGTAGACGATGCTTACAACATTTTTTTTTTTCCCAAAATCTCTCAAACTGTGATCAAGAATGTGATCAAAAACAGTGAGCATAAATACTCCGATCAGGGTTTCACGCCACACTGACCTAAACCTAATTAGGGACGCACTGCACTCTCTTTGTGATGAAACATACTTTGACTTATATTTTTCAATATATACGGTTTGTATTCTCATAAGACCATACTGAGACAAACTGCTCAAAAAATAAATAAATAAATAAATAAATAAATAAATAAATGAATAAAAAGGTAGCCCTGGGTATTTTTAACAATCATATCCCAGGGGTTCTCTACAGCAGAGCTCAACAACCCATTTAATTGGATGCTTATAAAATGAGTATGCAAACAGCATGCAAACTCCATGATTCACATTGCGCGTACAGCTTAATATAGATGGGCCATTTATATTAATTACTAATTACTTTTGGATGGTCTGTCTCCACCCTGTCGCTGTAGCTGAACAGAGTAATGGAATCTCTTATTAAGAGAGGAACTGTGCAAACATTTGCACGTGTCTGATTGTGCTCGCGACCCGCAGACAGGCACCTCGGCCTCCTCTGCTCACGACACCGACCTCTTTTATTATGTGTTTATCATTTGCTTGTTTATACCAATCTGTCAAACAGGCAATCATTTAATAGGGATTAACTGAAATGGCCAAAAGGAGAAAACCCTTTGGCTGAAAGATTAAATAAGCATTCGAGAGAATCACAGTTTAAGACTTCTCCTGCTTCAGTCAAGGATATTCATTTAGGTGCATTAATAAAGACTAAATCAATAAAGAATGTATGCTTTAAGGGGAGAATCATCTAGAGCAAAATAATTTAGCCCTGAATAAGAAATGGACATGACTTCGTTGGGAGAAGTTTATGTTTATACGTGAGAGAAATATGGAATAATAATGGGGGGAAACAGTGAGTGGATGAAAAAAACAGCTTTTCCCAGATATAAACCAGACATTCACAAGGCTCTTTGTTTCATTCAAGACTTAATAACCAGAGTCTTCTAAGTTTTTTGTGGATAAAAACAGTGCGTACTCTTTGAAAGTGCCCTTGTGGCTCCGCTACATGGAGCAGGGATTGTTGCAGGGCGCTGTGCATTGCTTCAGGAAGATGGAGCACCGATGACTTTTGTTCTTAGTTCTGCTGCATATTTAAAAATAAAAGTGTTCACACTTTGCTAAACCTGTGATCACAATACCAGCATTGCTGAACTGTAAACACCATGAGACGCTGCACTCTGTAATCACAATGCAAACGAATTAATCACAAAGACAAAAAAGAGAGAGTGATAGAGAATAGCGGCAGGAGGACGGGAAAAAAGTGTTTTACCAATGAGAATGATAAAGTTCAATAAAAGCCTTTCAATGGCATATATTTTCCAAACAATAGCCTTTTATTGAAAGGCATATGAGGCAGCTAAACGTGAGCCAGCTAGCTGTTAGCGAGTTTAAAGCAGGGTTCATGAGGAGCGTCGCATCTAAAACGCCTATTACAATACCACAAAGAGGCTTTTAAACAAGCCCTTTATTCAAGCTACTGATACAGTTTGCTACAAACGCAAATGTGCTTTTTTATGAGCGCTATCTGAATTGGTGCTTGAATGTGAGCAAAGTGTGATAAGGTTTCGTATGTGAGAGCAGTCTTTCATTCCGTGAGGCTTCACGGCCCAGCAGGAGGTCTGGTTCAACACGCAGCAGTCTGGAAATCATACACGGAACAGCACCACATGCAACGCGTACAGTGGAGCTGCAGGGGAGCCATGAAAACGCCTTTAATGGCCAGCATTCAACACATGGAGACATTATTATAGAACTCTACGAGGTCACTCAACAACACAAACATTCGTCAACAGGCCTAATGCTGATCAGTCTATACGAAGACAACCGCAGAAGTCATGAAACAGTGAGCACAAAGCACAAATCTATTTAAAAATGTTGGGGACCGCAGAGCAAGAGGGTATAAAGCCCACCAGCACTCAGAGGTGGAGCATCTGACCTGGAAAGAGCTCCATCCAACACCACTGGAATAACCTGAAGCGCACTTTGTAAACCAGACCTTATCATCACTTCAAAAATGCACTTGTGGCTGAATGCAATCAAATACTCAAAGTAATGTTCCAACATTTAGCACAAGGCCTTTAGCTGGGCGTACACTTCACTAGCAGTATCTCGATTTCACAAGAAATGGTGGTTAACGATACGCCTACAACATTTTAATCACATGCCCTTCTGTGCACTGATGAGCTACTGCATTAGGTACACCTGTCTCACTCTTTGCCAGATTTCTCAGCTTTCCTGACCACATAGTTATACTTTATCGTTTACAGTTAGAGCTTGTAGTCATTCTGTATCTTTGCATCAATTCATACCACCTTCGCCCTGGTAGTGAATGGTCAGGAACCCCAAAGGATCACCACTGAGAGGATATAATTTGTGTGGTGGATCGTCCTCAATGTAGTAGTGTTACTGAGACGATGGCAGCATGTTGTGTGAGTGTTGCACACAGGGGGTCACACAGCAGTGAATGTTACTGCATGGCTATAAATGGTCTGTCTACCAAAAATATCCAGCCAACTGTGTCCTGTGGCCAGAAACTGACCACTAATTAAGGACTAGAGAATGAATAATACAAACCATAGACAGTATGATCCACTCCATAAAACACACACACACACACACCACTACCACGTCAGTGTCACTGCTGTATTGAAAATGATACACCACTGGAATAATCCCTGCGTACTAATGGTACTACCTGACCATTTTTGAATAGTGGAAAGGCCAAAGATTAAAAAATTTCTTTTCTCATTTGGACTTTTAAATCTATATAGAATGAGTTTAGGCTTTAACCTCCAGAGGGCAGCAGTTCACTTATAGGGTAATACCTATACGAGTCCTAGGGAGCAAAAGAAAAGAGACGACGACAGCTGAAGGCTCCAAAAGAAGTAGCACGTTTGTGAGCTTGTTCTTCAACTGATGGATAAGTCGTCATCTTTTCACAGATGTACAGTGTCAACTACCAACCTACCTATTTACTTTTGTGAAAAACCAACTAATTACCGCCAGTAATCGGCCCACAGTAGCTGGTCACTATGTGGGCCGATTCGATGTTCGATGTGACCACAAAAACACCTTTGGTCACTATGTCTTATTACTAATACTGGTCACTAGGACATTCAAAGCCGTTTCAGGCCTTGAAGTATTTAGCAGCTACTTTGCAATAAGATCAGCTAACAAGTGTTTCTCAGTGTTTCACATACTAGCTAGCTGATTAATAAACTGGAACTACCACTCAATTCTAAAACATTTCAATTAAAAATACCATCATCTCATTCTTTAAACCTGGTTATAAACAACTAAGTCTACCATCAGAATTAAAATGCTAAACCAGTTAAATGCTGAAGCCTATGAGCTATAGACACATTTATAGCTAGAGTTACGAGCTGGGATGCTTTTGCCCATGTTGGTAAACTCTCTGTAAACATTACTATAGATAAAGATATATAAAAAATAGAAGTCAGTACATTTGGGCTCCCCAGGGGTGTCCCCGCTGTTGGCCCCACCATCATGGCATTATGAGTTTGATGCCCTTTGGTGCCACCGAAATGTCCAAAAGAGCACATCTGGTCTTGCTCTCTCTGGAAGGACAACAGCGACAACAAAAAATAATAATAAAAAACAAACACATAAAAAAAAGAACTTGCTTTATTACTTTACAAAGAGAGGACTCTTTTGTCCCCAAAAAGTAGGAAAACAAACACACATGCACAAACAGTGTTACACACATTCTCCACAGCCATCATACAGAGAGACCTCAGACCTCCTCCACACAAACAAATAAACAACCACCCCTATTTTGAAGCAGGAACATGACAGTTCGCTTGGCAGAGATGACAGCCAGCACGCAGTGAGAAGAAAAGAGTGAGAAACGGGAATGTGATGTGAGACCGGCATATCTGACAGGGTGAGGCAACAGAGGCGCTCCCCTAAAAGAGAGAGAGACACACACACACAAACATGCAGACATCCACCCACCCACCTTTGACTTCTTGCTTTTATTTACTTTCGCATAGCACAGATTAAATGCTCCAGCACTGACTTGTATCAAATGCTCCCTCTTCAGTGAATAAATGATAAAAAGTCCAAAGCTAACCCGTGTTATAGCTGCACATCCCATCAAGCCCTGCTGTGACTCTATGGAGCCTCTGCCATGCTTCAGTCTAACCCTGTTCAGACGATTTTATGTGAGCAACTCTACAGTGGTGTAAGCTACAGCTAGGTGATGCCTGGTGTCGGTATCGTGCAGATATCATGAGAAAATGCTGTAACAAATTCAGCTTGGAATGGCTCACACTCCCTTTGAGCTGTAAGGTGTTCAGTAGTTTGAGCATCATACTTTACTTTTAGATTCTGTCACTCGGGGCTAGGTGGAATAGTCAGTCATATGCACATGCGTGTGTGTGTGTGTGTGTGTGTGTGTGTGTGTGTGTGTGTGTGTGTGTGTGCGAGAGCAAGAGACCACGCATATATACAAGTTTGGCCCTCTCTCTCATGCATGAACAAGACATCAGCAGGGAAACAGCAGGTAAGTGATGCTGTCTGCTGGAAAGCCAGTGATCACTCAGTGCCACGGCTGCTACCTGCTGTGCATTGTCCTTCTTTAGTGCAGGAAGTGGAGCGTTATCTCCAGCAAGGCCTCTGAAGCCTGCCGTGATCACAAACACCTATAACAGGCTTGGCCCCGGGGGGCAGCATGGTATGAAACGCCACTCCCTGCCCATTTCTGCCATTTCATCCTCCTTTTTGGTGCGGTTCGATGATTAGTCTCATGCTCCCACCTGATCCCCGGGAACTGGGACATTTTCAAATCCTAACTTACAGCACGTAGCCTTAGCAACATGCTGTGCTAGTAACCTGGGTAGGCACGGTTACAGGCCAGCATAGGAGGAGGAGCAATGCTGACAATGATGTTCTTCAATTTCATTTTGACATCAGTAATCATTCAGTGTTAATATAAAACACACAATACTCTTCATAATCTGAACACTGAAAACAGCTAACTAGTTTAACTCTATTGTTACACTAGTTTGTGCTAGCAGAAGTGAATGGCTAGACTTCTCCCTCCTCATCTTGTGAGTCAAAGGCACTCACCACCACCAGTACTGCAACACTTAGGGCTTTGCTAAAATGAGATTAAGGAACCAAACCACTATACTCACCCAGGCCTAAGTACAGACAGCTCACAAGGATGTTTAATGGGAGTTTTGTGTTTTGTGTCTGAGGGAGGTGAGGAAACGGGCCAAATGTCAGTATTTGTAACACGCTGAGGTTTTCAGACAGAGATGCAGAGTGACACAGTCCCTTGGCTGCAAGCAAGAGAGAGAGAGAAGTGAAAAAAAGATATGGGACAGAGAAGCCTGTGTTGGACAGAAAGGTCATTCTGAGGCATGTTGAGGCGGGCCAAGCCAGGGGTCAGGAGCCTGTGAAAGGCAACATATGCAGCCTGCCCCAATAATGACAGGACGGAGAGACAGACACCGACTCACTGGAACCCTCACGCAGAGAGCAGCACAGCCGCAGGTACCCGGTCCTGAGGGGAATACATAATATTATATATGGCTGTGTCCTGCCAGGCCTGTGCTTCTTCACAAGTCAGAATTCAGACGGCGGAAGGGGTGTGGGGCGGAGCGGAGGCACAGGGGCCCTCAGCCGCTGATTAACATCAGCAGGGTGGAGAGGGGTGCCAGTGGGTAGGTGGAAGTGGAACAGAGCCTGACGGAAGCTGCAGGAAGCAACACGGGTGGGAGACGCTGAGGACTTTAAGCGCTGACAGCTGCAGGTGGAAAAAAAAAACATATCTGTGCTACTCTGCATAGGGCCAGATCAGACTCTCTGCCTCCCACTGCTTGCTGGTTTATTGCAATGATAGTGACACAAATGGTACAAAGTGTAGGTTAGATCATTTGCTTTCATGCTTTAATGTGTTATTTACATTAGAAGACACTGTTATGTCTTTCTGTCATTTCGGTCCTCTTTAGCAGACCTCAGGACTCAGGAGTATGGGTAGTGTAGTTCAAGGTCTCTATATAAACACACATAGCCTGAACTGCTGAATCACGTTCAAAGCCTTGGAAAATTACACCAACCACGCAGCAACTGCCGCTGTACACAAGGCAATTTATGGTTTATGATAACATTGAACTTAAAACTGGGTGACGATGGAAACGACAGTATAGCATAAACTGTCAAACACTCCTTTCCATTGTTGTTAGTTGTGTAACGCCTTCCATAGCTAGAGAATAAAAAAATACAATAACAATAGCTATAAAATATAACAAAACTATAAAAGCTGTTGGTTTATGAAAGTGACTCGATGTTCGATGTGTACCATATTATGTAATGCAGGTGAAGTTTCAATACATAACATACAACAATGTATCACAGAAGGGGGGAATGTGGGCATTCTATTCATTATAATATATAATGGTATAATGGCACTGTTTAAACATCAAAGGCTGAAAATGTATGCATGCGTGCCGTCAAACAGGTAGCAATAGCAGAAGCTTCCCATCAAAGATGGGTTGGAGTCTGCTCCTGAGGGGCTCAGAATCTTCCCTAAAAGTTGTAACAAGCAAATGCAAGCACATGCGCACACACCCACACACACACCCGCACTCACACATACATGCACAGAGCATGCTCAGTCATTCACTCATCCTCTCTTTCACTTAAACCCTCACCTGTAAATATACTGTTGTTTGTTTAATTGCGTTTTAGAACAGACTGTGTTCACAAATGTTCACCAGGTCTTGATTTCGTATTAATACTGATTGATGCCAAATTCTATAGCAAAAAAGATTCACATTCGATAAACTTCTCAACTTATTAAAATTACTTACTTCAGTAAATAATTAAAGACTGTAATAAAAATGATTTGATTACACTAATCAGACGGATGAATGAAAGTGTTTTATTTTATTAATGAGGCCGGACTCCACACAAATGACTCCACACTCATTCTAGCAGCTCCTCCTCCTGCCTCCCGGCTAGTGAAACGTGCAAAAGCGTGATTATGAAGCTCCTGTTTTAAGGCTTTTCTTTTTTTTCAAAATAATAAGAATATCAAAACATTTCAAGCTGAATCATGTGGGCTAAGTGTTCGCTACACTCTTAGCATTAATGCAGATTTTGTTCCAGCCATTTTCACAGCCACTAATGCTTTATTTACTTAGAAGTAGGACGGGAACATACTTGGCATAAGTAGGAGATCAGAGACTGGAACGCTTTACTCACAGCATGGCGGGGTTGCACCACTCAAATAGCAAAGCCCCTAATAATATCAACAACACACTCACACACCCCCCCCCCCAGTCTACACCCGATCATTTATTTTGAGGGGAGCAAACTGATGCCAGGTGTGTAATGAACCTAACCTCTGCTTGCGTGCAATGGACCCAGAACCATCAATGGTGTTTCCATGGTTTCCTGGATATAGTGTGTCCTGGCTAAAACAAACCAAACTTTTAAACCCAATGAACTCTTCGATTTGCTGAAGGCGTGAAAACTCCTAAAGTGTCAGTTCTACTCCAGACAAGACCGGTATGGCAAAACTATGGTTATTTGGAGAATGATTTAAGAAACCAGGTCAAACTAATATGTATTAATTTACATGAGACAAAACTAGATAAAACACTTTTTTAAAGAAACACCTAGATTAAATTCTAGACTAAAAAAATGACCTCACTCTCATACAAAAGTGGATGATGTGTGTCAATTCGGAAATAAACAAAGAAAGATGCGACAGTGAGACAGAGAGGCAATGGAACATGAGGACAGCAGGAGAAGCTGAGAGGCTTCAGTCCAAGAAAATACTACTATAAACAACAGTGGTGTTCGAAAGCCCTTGGGAGCAAGACTGAAGGCTTTTCTGAGCACTACTTGCAGTTAAAGAAAGTGCTGCCCTCAATGGCTGCTTTCCTTTAAACTACACTGCAGCCTGTGGGTTAAAAGCAGGCAGCAGCAAAAACAACCCCACTACTGATGGAACCAGGGCTGGTCAGTGAGCACAGGACAGGTGTATGTCCCTGACCAGTCTGGGGTTAGGGTCCATATAGAGAACATGGCATGTCCTCAAAAAGACACAAAAACCCAACATGAAATCCATAGCTATGCACTGCAAACCTGGCACCAGATGACAGCCTCCGTCAGCTTTTATATGTCATTATTATTCATGTATTATTTATAACCAAGATAAATCAAATGTAAGCGCCAGTGTTTACCGCCTGGCTAATTTCAGCTTTCAGCTACAGTCCTTGCGGCCAGGTATCGACAGGCAGGGTTACTAAATATTACAAAGTGAGAGTGGGTGGCGTCCATGCCTGCACTGCTTTCATCAGCCTTCTGTCTTCTCCTCAGCCTGCGGTTAGCGTATAAAAGCCGAAAGCACTGCTATCTGCAGCCACTCCCAACCTGACCTAGAAAATGAACAGCCGTTTCTTCTGCTCCCTCTCCTCTCGCAAGCTTGCCACAATAGATGCATCTCTGCATGGTGAAAAGGCCCTTTCACTCCCTCATCAGTCAGACCAACACGGCTGAAAGATGCTGCAAGCGTGACATGGCTCCGCAACAAAGACGTATCAAACCGATGCTACAAAGATCCTCTCCCCGTGTTTATACAAAGAAAGCGAGAGAACGTCTACAAACTCAGCTTCTTTAAAGAGCCTCACTTCTACGCCTAAACCACCGCAACGCAAATGGCTCTAGCTGTGGTTCGAGGGATTCGTCGTGACAAATTGTGACAACAAACGTACACAAGCCTTGTCCTTCCTCTGGCAGCACAATATTCTTCTGAAATGTTTTCCTTTGTTAAGAGATCTGTCTTTGTGCAACAATAACTGTTCTCTAGATGTCCCTGAGATGAATCAGAAGGAATTAAAAACACAACTGCACCAAGAAATGAAACAAAATAAAGACCTGAAGTTCTTTTGTAGCACTAATATGCTGTAAATGCAAAGTTATGAAGAAAAAGGAAAGCCGAGATGAAAAATACACAGAACGTGTCATAATGTGTTATAATGTGGGGAGTGGGGCTGGGATGATAAGCAACTGAAAGAAGAGATAAATTGGGACAAAAACTGAGGTAATCATCAGTGCATTCAGACAGAACTCTTTTCTCAATTGTATGCTCAGAACTCTTTTCTCAATTGTATGCTCAGAACTTGAAGGGAGTGAAAGTAGAGCGTCCAGTTCTTACTCACAGCAGGTAGTAGGACATCAAACATTTGTAATACATGACAATATGCATCATAAAGAATAAACCAGCGTTTCTGTTGGTAACATTCTCTGTGATTAATCCAGATATTTTGTGTAACTGCATTATTTATACTCTCAACAACCCAGTCCAGCACATTAATGTCTCTATGCTAGACTGATTTTTCTTCATTCAAATTTCATTCCAAATATTGTGAGGATATTTAATTGCGTTCATTCTTTGCTGACCTGTGAGTTCTGGATCATCTAATGAAGGAAATCGGGAGACGACTGTACTGGCTTATGGACCTGACCACATCGAAACATGACCGTAGCATAATAAGAATAAAAGTTTTGTCGGTGAGGGCTTTTCCTCACTGGGCAGCCCATTGCTGTGTGTGTGAACCAAGCAAAGCCAGAACCGGAGCTTCAGATCACAGAGCAGAACACACACACTCATAAAGAGAGACAAAACACCACTTCATGAACACTAGTGATGGTTACTGGTAAATATACAGAACTTCTTGGAAACAACCTTAAATGTGCCTTAAACGAACAACTCAACAAACCGCCTCTATAAAAACAGTTCTGCACATTACACTGCACTTTCTCTGTCCTGCTGTTATAGTCATTCCTGTCTACCTCCATTCTGTGTTTTTTTTTTTTTACACCCACTAGAATTCAGTATCTCTCATGATACTGTCATTATTCAAACGCCGATTAAATATTGTCTTGCCCTGTTGTTTTGTTGCTCGTGTTTTTCTTGCACTCTCCCTCCTGCTCTCTTCTCATTCTGTGTGTATTGTCTTGTCTGCTCTTCAAGTCAAGCTTTATTGTCATCCCAGCCATATACATTAAGTATACAGACGAAATATCCTCCTCCTGGACCAAAGGTCACTGATAATTGTAGACTCAACACTTGGTGAGATATCCGGATGTGCCTTGGTGAGATATCCAAATGAACTACTCAGACTGACTCTTCTACAGATTACACTGCACTTTCTCTGCCCTGCTGCTGCTGTTTTTACACAGTTATTATTTATTGCCGTCTACCTCTGTTCTGCATTTCTGCAGATATAACTCTCTGCTGCTAGAATACAGCACTTGTCAAAATATTGTATTCATCCAGGTTTGTACAGTTGTTGTACATTGTTGACTGCACTAAATGTGGTCTTGTCCGGTTATGTTGTTGCTCTTGTGTTTTTCTTGCCCTCTCTGGCCTTGTGTTGCTCCATGGTCCTGGAGGAACGGTGTGTGGTTTCACTGTGAACAGTGTGTGTATGGCTGAAATTACAATAAATCTACTAGGCTAGTGTCAGGTCCACAGCCAAGCACCACAAAGAACATTCAATACTCAAACACACACTGAGGCGGAGATGTACAGTCTTATGCAAATGTTTGGTCACCGCTCAATAAACAGTATATTTTGGTCAATTTTTAGTGGAAAAGATGTAAACACAGTCTTTCTAGGAAACGCACAATATTTGCAGCAAATATTGATGCACAGTTACTTTTTATGTCACAAACTGAACAAATATAAAAAATAAAAACATTATTGTGGCACTCTGCAAAAGTTTGGGCACCCTACATAATCAGTACTTAGTCACACCTCCTCTGGCAGATATCACAGCTTGCAAACGCTTTTTTATAGCCAGCAAAAAGTCTTTCAGTTCTTGTACTTTCTTGCAAAAGGCTTCCAGTTCTGTGATATTCTTCGGTCATCTTGCATGCACAGCTTTGAAGATCTACCCACAAATTTTCAATGTCGTTTAAATCAGGGGACTGTGATGGTCATTCCAAAAGCTCCAGCTTGTGTCTCTTGAGGTAGTCCATGGTGGATTTCGAGGTATTTTTAGAGTCATTGTCCTGTTGTAGAAGCCATCCTCATTTCAGCTTCAGCTTTTTTAACAGATGGTGTGATTTTTCCAGAATATTTAGTGGAATCCATTCTTCCTTCCACCCGTGCAATGTTTCCTGTGCCACTGGCTGCAACAGAAACCCAAAGCATGATAGATTCACCCCCATGCTTAATAGTTAGCAAGGTGTCCTTTTCATGAAATGCTGCTTCATCAGTCCACAGCACTTGTTTCCAAAACACATCAGGCTTCTTTAGATGTTCTGTTGCATACTTCTGATGTTGGATTTTATCATGGAGATGCAGGTAAGGTTTTCTTCTGCTGACTCTTCCATGAAGTTCTTGTCTGTGCAACCACCGCCACTCCTGAGTCTGTTAAACGTTCCTGCAGGTTTCTGCAGTCAAATGGGGGTTTTGATTTTTCTTTCTGACCAGAATACGAGCCATTCTCTCCGAGATTGTTCTTGGTCTTCCAGATCTCATTTTGACCTCCACAGTGTTAACATCTTTTCCACTACAAAATCACCCAAATCTGTTATTGTTCAATGGCTGGCCAAACTTTGCATAAGATTGTAATAGGAAATTATGTATAATAAAAGGTTTTTGGGTTAAAAACTACTCTGCGTGTATTTTAGCAACATGAGCCCAAGTTGGCCTAAAGTTGGGAAGAGAAACAATACAATTATTGCAGAAGGTAAAAATATCTAAAGTAGAACATAAAATATGAACTAAAACAATCATACATCTCTTAGCAGTCTGGGGGACCTGCAGCCCCTTCAGGGCCCCAATATGTCCCACAGTAATCCAGTCATGGCTGGATCTTTTTGGTCATGAAGCATCACACTGACGCACAAGTTGGAAACCTCAACACTTCATCAAGTCAGTTCCAAAATGTTTTGTTCTTGGACTACAGTGTGAGAATTCGGACCAATTCAGAACAGCGAGGCAGTGCTTGCAGCTGTGTATTCTCCCATGTTCAGCACCCCGCGTGAGTGGCAGGGCCTTCAGATCCGCTCCTCTGCTCTGTACTAGAGGGCTGAAGGACATAGACTAGCTCAGGTAATTAGCTCATCCTCTGACCCTCTCCTTGCAGAATGGCATATTTTACATGCCATGGGGCCTTAGTCTCTACACAGGTTGACCTTTCAATTACAGCCCCTGCTTGACCTCAACACCCGTCCCAGACAACCTCCAGCCCTTTTCATTTCTCCTCTGCATGTCCAGGTCTATCTATGCATGTAAATCAGCAGGGCTTATGGAAGGGCTGGGGGTGATAAAGAGATGAAGAAAGGCTCTAAAATGAGTGTGTTTAAGAAAGATAAAGTGAGAGAGAGAGAGAGAGAGAGAGAGAGAGAGAGAGAGAGAGAGAGAGAGAGAGAGAGAGAGAGAGAGAGAGA
>JBBPDB010138309.1:0-15564 GCA_037974465.1 Brachypetersius altus
ATAATAATAATAATAATAATAATAATAATAATAATAATAATAATAATAATAATATACAACGTTTTTATATCTTATAAATATATATAATTAAATAGCCGGGGTTTACTAAAACGTACAAACAGTATAGGGGTTGTGTAACTTGTTTAACTTCTTCTTCAGCCTTGAGCCATAATATATTTATGATGTTGTTATGACAGGAATGTACAGCCTAAATTAAGTGAAATGTCTTCATTTCGAGAACTGGATATAGACTTGAGGAGCTCTTGATTCAAATTGCGTTTATGATGCATGGTGCAAAGTTTAAAGCTCTGGTTCATTTCTGTCCGGATCGTATGCACATTTGTTCTTCCGTGGGTGTATCTAATTCGAGCAACATTCGTAAATTAACTAAAGTCCTGGAAAACACTTGGCTTCAGCCAAGAGATAAGGAGATCTATAGAGGCCCACCAATATGGGTGGAGTCAAACAAGGGAAGACTTTTGCGGCTAAGAAAGTGTAATTTGGGTTTGAATGGCGTAATAAGGTCGAAATGTCTAATTTTCGATAATTTACCTAAAATGTTGAACTAGAAGATTAATCTGAATGTTCTATCAGTGTTCAGTGTCTAATCTGTATTGATAACGTCACGATCAAATATTTGCTCCGACGGCATGAGTTTAGCACTTTTAGTTTAATTCAGATTGTACGTTTTTAGTTTAATTCAGTGTATATAAAAATCCAAAGATCTCACATTTTTAGAGATACAAGCTAATTTAGTCATAAAAGTAGTTAATGCGAACACGTTTTTAGCCAAATTAGTTTCGAGGGGTAATTACAAAATAAAATCTTGTCTCCATCACATAACGTAGGCTGAGGAAGCAAACGTAGACCAACTGTGTCTATTTTACAGCCCCCAAAAGGTCGCCAGCGGAAGAGTCTTGGAAACATCAGCGACACCTCATAATGATCTATAACTGTGACAGAAACGCAAAAGAAACATTAGGTTCCACTAGATATACGCACGGAAGAATAAGAAGCGGCTGTAAAAACAATGGTACTATTTCTTGTCAAATTTCCAACAAATTTCATTGTAATTATTTCATTATGTGCAGTGATTACATTTATACATTTAAAAATATGGGGTTGTGCAGATGTGTTGACTATTTTCGTTCGATCAAGTTTGCTAGATCGACCCTTTTCTGAAATTAACTTATTTTTCATGTTATTCTTTCTGTTGGTCGCACCGCTCACTTCATTTTTGACCACAATTATCCAGAAATGTAGAAAACCCCTAAGAAACACGTCTTTCTTTTTGTACAATATACATTTTAGGCAAGCTTACTTCTTTGGACCGGATATTGTTTTTATTATCATAGTTATCACCATCATTATTATTATTTATGTTGTTGTTTTGTCGTCGTCGTTGTTGTTGTTGTTATTATTGTATATTATTATTTTTGTGGTACTGTTGGTTGTATTTTTGATGGTATTGTTACTTATTATTGATGGTATTGTTAGATGTATTTTTAACGGTATACTTATAGAATGATTGGTGGTGTGTTTGATGAGATTGTTGGTTACTGGTGTTTTACTGATATGATTGGTGTTATTTTTGTGTTATTATTGTTGGTATTATTCGTGGTATTTTTGGTGTTGTTAGTGGTATTGTTGTTGGTAGCACTGGTTTGATTGTTTAGGCCCCGCGTGTTCTGCCTCGGCCAGCTGCCAAAAGAGACATCTCCCAGAAACGTGTTGTGGCTCGGCTCTCATTGCCCTCCCCGGGACGACGCAATAAAACACTTTACAGCGCGCTTCGGCTTCACAGTTTTTCTCTTTTCCGTTTACTTCCACTTTCTAAATTGTGTGAGGCTGGAGTATCAGTTTTAACCTGATCAGGAGCTTCTGCTGCATTCGAGCAAAAGCGTTTTCTGTGAGTAGACCATGAATCCTCTTAGTTTTCAAAGCTGTTGCCTCCCTTCCTCATGCTTAGTCTTAAACTGCGTAAAAGATGAATCGCACAGCGACTCACGTGGCCTAAATTAAAGGTAATAGGCCTGCAAAGCTCCAGATCAAAGTCTCTAATGAAGACTAAATGAAAATAAGTGGTTTCCCTTTCTTTCCATACGTGAAGCATATTTAGACGTGTTAAATTTGTGTGTAAAACCTTTTTATTGTTCACAAATGGATACAACTGGATTCATTTCTTACCACAGATTCTGTTTTGTTTTATTAAGTGGTACAAGTTCTCAAAGTGAAAACATTTCTGTTGAGTTTGTTGTTTGACCGCAAGGCCACGAGGCAACTGATCACCATTTAGATTAGGAAATATTTGTTATTTTTTATTTACCACAATACTCTTTCTATATGCAAGCCCTTGTTACTCGCACTGCTGGTGAAAGTGTTTTTGCTGGAAGTTGACATTTGTCTGGTTTTATGGCTCAGGCGTTAAGGCATTCTTTCGCAGTAAAACTGACATAAACCCCCCCCCCACACACACACGCGCGCGCACGCACTCCCTTTTCCATTTCCTTAGGCACAAAAGGACATAGCACACAGCATGCCAATAGTTTTCAGTTTCAGGAAACATGTATGTGTGCGCTACAGATATCTAAAACCGGTTAATAAACGCAATTAAGTGTTTTTTTTTCTAAGAAGAACAAACTGATCAAATCAGTAGTATATGGATGAGACGTGGATCAATAAAACTCAACAGTACCATTGTTTTTTGTTGTACTTATATATATGAAATTTGACTTTTCTTTTCTTATTGCTTCAGTATAGCTTTCGTTGCCTTATTTTAATGGTTTTTAAATCCTACTTTTGTTATTTAACTATTTTACCTTTGTCAAGCACATTGAAAAACTATAGAAATAAACTTGCCTTACCGATTTAGTGACATGCAAAGAGAACAGTGACATTTTCCTAAACAACATATGGTTATTATTAAATCAGCTTTGCGCAAACGTTTAATATCAAATATTTCATAATAAAATGATTTTATAATTTACTATACATTTCTACACCACAAGATAATCATGTGAATTTTAAGAAATCAGTACTTACTTAAAAAATGAAAAACTGTTACACATGATTCGCGAGCTTTTAGTAGCAGGTATGTGTACCTTAATTACAAACACAGCAAAAAGTATGCCTGTGATTTAATTTATATTTTTTGTTGTTATATTTTATTAAATGTGTGTGTAGTCTTTGTGGGGACGTTTATGCTTCTTCGGTGTGTTCTATGGTCGCTTCGGTGTATTATTTTTTCATTATGAGCCAGCTCTGTTTTCTTTACGTCGTCATTTTTAGTCTGACCGCTCAAATAAAACATATTCTGTCGAAAATGTCACAATTTCAGCGTCTTGTGAACACTTTCCAATATTTTAATATTTCCCACGCAAGTATCGGCAATGTGCTCATTGCGTGTGTGTGAGAGATTAAAGCGAGAGTTTAAGTGTGTAAGTTACGATGTATGTGAATATATATACATGTCCTCTCAATGTGGGATGTGGGTACTAAAATGTTTGCTTGAAAAAAAATGGGGGGGGGTCATCTTTTTTTTTACTTTCTTTCGCGTTCACGCCTTTCATTGGCTAGAACGTGGTCAGCTGATGCTGTCATCTTCGTCCAGTTTAGAACGAGGCTTTTGAAACACTCGGTGCTGCGTACATTGTGTCTTTATTGGCGTCCAGAAATAAATGAGAATCATATAGAGGTTATATCAAACATTTTTGACAAGAGATACATAGAGAGGGAGAGAGAGAGAGGGATCAGAGAACGTAAGGGAGGGAGGGAAAAGTGGGAGCGCTGTTTACGGGGAGAGAGGGACGGCATGAATTCCTATTTCACGAACCCTTCGCTCTCGTGCCATTTGACCGGCAGTCAGGAGGTTCTACCCAACGTGGCCCTAAACTCTACAACGTATGACCCCGTCCGACACTTCTCGTCCTACGGCGCCGCCGTGGCCCAGAACCGGATATACTCCACGCCATTCTACTCGCCCCAGGACAACGTTGTGTTCGGATCCGGGCGCACGCCCTACGACTACGGGTCCAACGTGTTTTACCAGGACAAAGACGTCCTTCCGAGTTGCAGGCAAAGCCTGGGACAGGGAGCCCAGGGGTCACTAGCGCAAGACTACGCATCAGAACATGGCAGGGGCGCATCCCAGGAAGCCAAAAGTCCCGTTCAGATTTATCCTTGGATGCAGCGGATGAACTCTCACAGCGGTAAGTATTTAGGCAAGAGAGATACATTTGGGAGTGGAGCTGGGTTTTTGTAGGACTCGAAACCTACGTTTTATCACCCCATAAAGCACTGGAGGAGCTCCCCGTCGCCCGGCAATAAATGCCTTTTATCTCTTCGGGAAATCCCTTTTGGCCGCTGTGTTAAGCAAAAAAGAAGTCCATTTAAAACAAAGCTCAACTTCTAGAGGCTTTTTTATGGCTTTATGGGAGCATGTACCGCATCTGCCTTGTATAACAACAAGACAATTGATTGGTAAACACGGATGTATAAACTGAACGTACTCTAGTTGAAATAAACTAGTGTTGCTAGTCGGAATATGAAAATGCGCTTTGCTTTCACGAGGCATTTTAGCTTAAAACAGCGATTCTCTGATATATTCTCTTCTCTCCACGGATGTTTAACTAAGGATGTGACAAGGCTTTATAAACTGAATTTACTCTAGCATGGACAAACAAGTTTTCTTAGGTGAAATAGGATTGTTATGATACTGGGAAATGCTTAGCTTTAAGTTTTATTGTCGATATTTGTAGCTTAAATAAGTGATTTTCATGATATATTATCTTATTCTCCGTAGGGGTCGACTATGGGTCTGACAAGATAGTATGAACCCAATCTAGTCTAATTTATATAAACAAATGTTAGTTGAAAATGGGATATGTATGACACAAAAATGTTTCGTTTCAAGCTATTTAAATGTAAAGTCTCCGTTATTTTCTTTTTCGAAACAGTGATTAATTTTTTCCACAGGAGTAAGCTGAGCTTATAAGAATCAGTTTTACTACAGACAATCAAGTGTTGTTAGTTAAAATGGGATATGTATGAAACAATGCTCAGTTTTAGGCATTTTTAATTTTTTTAGCTTAAAATAGTGAGCTGCCAAGGGTCTGACAAGGCTATATGAACCAAATCAAGTTTACATAACAAGTCTTATTAGTTAGGACAGGGTAGGCATTATGCTATAATGCTTAGTTTAATGTTAAACCTGTGAGGGTTTTTTTGCTTGAAACAGAAATAGCCTGAACATAGCCTCTATTTCTCCATATGGGTCGATAAGGGGTCTGACAAGGCTGGTCAAACTTAATGTACCTAAAGAAATCTTGTTAGTTGGAATATTACACATAGAACACTGGAATATGCAAGGTTTAAGCATTTTTTTAATCTGCGGCATTTTTTACTTGAAGCAGCTTTCACCCTGAAATATCCTCGTTTTTTTCTCCTCAGGGGTCGGCTATGGGTCTGACAGGCGGAGGGGTCGTCAGATTTATTCCCGCTACCAAACACTAGAACTAGAGAAGGAGTTTCATTTCAACCGCTACTTGACTAGACGCCGGCGGATCGAAATCGCCAACGCCCTGTGCCTTACGGAACGTCAGATCAAAATTTGGTTTCAGAACCGCCGGATGAAATGGAAGAAAGAGAGTAACCTCACCTCCACCGTGAACGACAACGTCCCGTCGGTGGGCAGCCAAGAAGCGGCTAAAGAGGACGCAGAAGAGGCAAGAAAAGAAAAGAAGGAATAGGGCAAGAACTAAAACGTCGAAACTTTATTGTATCGAACCGCTACGATAAACTACCTATGGAAAACTACCTATTAGTGTGGAACGATGCTTTTAAGACAAAACTGTCCTCAGTGAGGCAAACTCCTCTGGGGTCTGACTTTTCCACGTTCCTTGTGTTTAAGAGCAAAACACTCCATTCCATACTTCATTCCTCAAGCGTAGACTACGTGTTAAAATTCTCAAACCTTTTCCCAAAAGTGTCCAAGGTGGCTATGGACATTTCCACCATGAATGTATGTTGCATACCACGCTAATGAATGCCAACACCAGTGCTGGAAAATGTATACAGATATAAACACAAACCCCCCCAAACTGTTATACTGTTTGGATAAACTGCACCATGTCTACTGGCTAGGACTTTTTTTCAATGTACTGTGTCGAGAGTTAAATCTCGTGTTGTTTTGTCATTTATATTGCTTTTTTCACCGTTTCGTTGTATGAAGCATTAAAAATTGTCCAAAAATGTTTGATTTGTGAGCTTGTCTGACGTGTCACTTAGCCTCACTCACTAGCATATGTGTAAATGCCTCAGCTTTCAGGGTTATCAGATCTTAGGTCTAACCAGTGAAAACGTGAGCACGTTGCTCAAGCAGCAACATGATAACAATGTCTCGGATGCAGGTCATAATAAAATGACTTCAAATTGGTGGACCAATTGGGTATTTTATGTCTGCTCCTACAATGCAGGCTACGTAAACAACGTTTCTTCAGGCTAAACATCAGAATCTCCACAAAATTTCCCGTTAACTAGTCAAGAACCCACTCTGGTGCGTCAGAGTTTAAAATAACAATAATGGTAACTTAATTAAGTGAAGTACTCTCCAAAAGACCTCAGCTCAAGACATATCGAAACTTTTCTCTTCCACAAATATTTATAGGCTGTTATTATGTCTCATTCATCCAGCAGAAATATCCACACTCACTGAGCTCTGAATCAGCCTGCAAAAAATGTTAGGCAATGTTTTATCACTGAACACCACGAGAACAAAAATAGAAAAATTCAAAATTCAAAATACAATAAGTGAACTGGAAGTAAATTAATATACCTTATTATTTGTACCATCCTAAAATTAAAACAGTTGCAGGATATTGGCCGATTTTGTGTGGGGCAAGATTACAATTAGCCACCGCATTCAACAATCGTTCAAATTTTCAAGCTTCATCTCAAAAACCTACCATGAAATGCTTTGTACATGTCAGCTTAATTGATGCAATAGATTATTTATTGATCTACAGATCTACGTTTATCCGAAATGATCTAATAAACTGAAAACACTGAGTTAATAAAAGTCAGAAAGATGTAAACAAGTGAGTTAGTAAAAGTAAGTAAGC
This sequence comes from Brachypetersius altus, assembly GCA_037974465.1. NCBI lineage: Eukaryota > Metazoa > Chordata > Actinopteri > Characiformes > Alestidae > Brachypetersius > Brachypetersius altus. The sequence goes on from JBBPDB010138309.1 coordinate 7,119, forward strand.
TTTTCCTTAATTCATATTTTTCCTCTAAAAACGAATACTTGCTTGGGCATGGCTAATAATCTTAAAAACGTTAGCAACTTTTCTTTATCAAGTAGTATAAAATGTGTCGAAACTGTAACAAATGCTGTTCTTTTAACCTTAAAATGGTATCTGGGCTGCCTTTAAGTCCACTTAACTTCTAGGAAGTTAGAACTCTCTGTTTCACATTACGTTCGCTTATAAGTTGGATTTTAGTAAAGCTGAAGCACCATATTTGTTCACAGTTCAGAACAGTACAGTGCAGTTACTGGGCACTTTATTGGTAAAGTTAACTCTCCATCTCACAGTGTTGTAGTATTGTATGCATGGTTTAACGTTCGTCACTGGTCTTAAGTTTTTAAAAAGGCCACTTCTATTTGAATTTCCTAAATGCTCCTCTCGTTTCACAAGAAGACAAATTACACTTTTCTAAACGCCTGTGTTTCTGAATCTTGTGTCTTGTTCATTCTTTGCTTTTTCTAAATTCGTAATAATGGTTGGTTCCGCGTGCAATGTCTTTTAGTCGCTGCACCGGCATCACTTGTCCTGTGCGGTCTTTAGCAGCAGATGACGCTATTGGCCTTCAGTCCTGCCTTCTGTTGCCCCTCCTGCACCCCCGTTAGAAACTTATCAAATGTTTTGCCCACCTCCATCAATAACTTGCTGGTACGGTCTAAACAAATTTATGACTGGACGGCGTACGCACGTGATTCCCCTTGAAACAATCCATATTTGGGCAACAGAAAAGGGGCATAAGAGAGAAAGAGAGAGAGGGTGGAAGAGAGGTGGGGGGAATTCGCCTATAAATCGTGGACGTTTTAGCATATAAAGCCCCCAAGAAGTTCAAAAGAGCCACAAATCAAAGCCATTTATAATAACAAAAAATATTCCAGCCGCTGACAAACTTCACAAGCCGTGTAAATGTTTCTCTTTTGTGCCGCGTCGCTCGCGAGTTGATGACTTCTTACGTTTCCGGTTCGTGGTCGAACAAATCAAGCCATGAAGCTTCGACCTTCGGCTCCGCGCCCGGGTTGCACGTTCAGCCCCACTGTGGGTTCGGCCCGCTCGAGCGTCGCTGGGGACGGTCTGCGTGGTCCTCGAGTTGCGAGGGTGGCATCCAGGGGAGCCCTGGCGAGGATCCGTCCGTCGAGCCTCCCAAAGCCCAAAACCTGAGCACCCTAAACCTCCTGGAAGGTGGGAAAGACTGGGTGGGAACGAAAAGCGTCGTGGAAAGTGAGGTGAGAGACTCCCGGTCCGTCCAGGCCAGCGAAGCCCTTCCGGCACCGCCGACCGTGCAACAGCCTCCGATTTACCCCTGGATGACTAAACTCCACATGAGCCACGGTAACGTTGTTCCTGTACTTGTGCTGAAGAGTATTTACCTTCCCCACTTCCACCCGCTCCATGTGTTCGTCGTCGCCTATTTTCCCTTCAACTCCATACATTGTTTTTCTTTTTCCTTCCCCTTCAGTTTTATAGACCGCGTTCGGAAATAATAAAACTGGCAGCCGTAAATTTTATGACAAAGGCTTCAATTGCTCGTAAAGCTGTCCGCTTACAACGAAGAGATCCCGGGCCAAAATATATGACCCCACAATTGGATAAGAGAAACAAACCTACACCAGAAAAAACACAACCATTTAAGGCCTATTTTAAGGTTAAACAATACAAAAACAGCAAATTTGGAAATACCTAGCAGAAAATGATGAAAGAAATCTGGCACTGAAGCAATGACCAGAGAAAAGTAATGCAAAAATATATTTAAAAAATCAGAATTGCTGTCACAGAAGAAATTGTCAATTATTTGTAGAGCCTTCAGTGTCCATGCCTTTACCCACACACTAAACCATTTCACTACATTTTTCGACGTAGATGTTTAATACTGTAAAGTATTAAAGTGATTTACAGAATATTTGCTCTGTTTTGATTTCCACTTTAAATTAAAAACAGAGAGTATTTCTAGCTTTGGAAAGAACACGTTGCATTGCACTCATGAGGCTGTAAATGGCCTGTTCTTCTTGGTTTATTTCTATTTTTTAACCAGTTAAGAATTTATCTTTATCTCGTTTTGGTGCCACTCCAGAATCGGATGGGAAACGTCCAAGGACGAGTTACACTCGATATCAAACCCTGGAACTGGAGAAAGAGTTCCATTTCAACCGCTATCTCACGCGTCGAAGACGTCTCGAGATTGCCCACGCACTGTGTCTGAACGAACGGCAGATCAAAATCTGGTTTCAGAACCGCCGCATGAAGTGGAAGAAGGACTCCAAGCTCAAAGCTAACCAGCAATTCTGAGTCTCTTCCAGTGACGACCAATGTGGTTATGTGGGGGATTTTTTTTGTGTTTGTTTTCTGTGTTTGAATTGTGAATCACTGAGGTGTAATTATTCCATTAATGTAACAATGTACATATGTAAAAAATGCATTTTATAACAAATTCTTCGACGTGCACTGGATCTGAAATGAAACCAATGAAAGGTTGACGTGTTTGGCTGAAGTTTCTCAGTCTCTGGTCAGTAAGTATCTGTTACCTGATGAGTCTTCGGTAACTGTTGCAAGACACTTCAGAGCTAAAGAATTGCAAACAGAATTGTTTTTGGTAGTTGAAATTAGTGAATGTTTTTGGCTAAAATGTAATGTGTGTGTGTGCGTGTGTGTGTGTGTGTGTGTGTACATATATAGAAAACGTTTCAATTATTTCTACAGATGAGCTTTTGGTGGATTGCACAGCCACCGAGACACTCTATTTAGGTTACTTTCCAGTCGCGGTCACTTTTCCAAATGGGCTCTAACATCCGGAGTGTGTCTTGAATTTATGTAGAAAGTTCTCAAGAAAAGTCCTCAAAACAAACAAAACCACGAGAGAACAAATATTATGAGTAGTAATGATAGTAGTAGCAATAGTAATATTAGTAGTAGCAGTTGGGGTGGCATTGTTGTTAAATGACTTTATTCAGAAGACACCAGTTGCGTATCCATTTGCATTCATTGTCCACGTTTCCAATGGAGAGTGAGCTTTTGGAGCCCGAATCAGTAGTACTCATTAGTCAAAACAGTGTTTTTTTGTCTTTACTCGATGTCTAACTTTAATTCGGCGGCCACCGCGGCTATTCGCCTGCTCTATAAATGTTTTCAATACAGGATGGACGCCTGTAAAACTTTTACGGCTCTGACGCGCAATAAAACTTTATGGCTTCGCCCAGCACCTCTAAAAACGACGACAGTTGTTTCCTGTCTAGCGAAACAGATGGGAACCCGGAAAGCCTTTCCTCTGACTCGTCGCGGTGCTGCCTTTGATGTGTGCGTGCAACACGCTCCCAAGCTGGAGACTGAGTCTTTGCTAATGGGAATAAACCAGAACGGCAGCAATTAACATAGAACGTAATCGATAATGTATGTTTTGAGCCTCCCAACAGACTGGACAATTTAATGTATTAAAAGGTCAGCAATGGCGAATTAAAACGGTCCTCTTTTGTAAATTAAGTTGCATAAAATGTCTTTAATACAGGAATTTCAGTTTATACGGCATATTTGCTAATGAAAAGGACATTTCGAAATTTGATTTTTATTCAGTATATTTAGCCAATTCCCAAGATATGTTACATAGTAAATACATTGAACAAAACATTTTGGCACACACTGACAGGCAGAGCACACATACACACACACACACACCACACACAGGCTACCACACACAGGTTAAAAGGTACTCACCATTATGTCAGCGCTGTGTAAACCGAACAATAAAACATCTACACTATCGCGCATTTACCGCTGACCTTCAACTGTTTCCTCCAGAAAGGGTGCGCATTTTTTCACCGCCCTCACTTTTTCAACTTTTTTGGAGGTTGAATAAGGGAATAAGCAGCAGGGCCTAAGTGCAGTGACCGTGAGTGGCTCCCGGCCAGCACGTGACGCCATTAAAGTAGGTTTATGGTTAGGGAGAACAGCAATCCCCTTAATATATTTACATCAAACGCGTTAATTGTCATGAGCTGCGGGTTATCTGAGTGCTCCAGAGCCTGGGGATTGTTCAGCTCGCGCTGCTCGGGGAAACGGCTCCCACGCGGTGCGGTAAGTTCATAATCTTATTTCTCAAGCTAATGAAGTAGACACCTGCCCCGACATCCACCGGGACATTCACTAATACCATAATTCGATGTTTCCTTCTGAAAAAAGCTTGTTAGCTCTCCGCTCTAATGGGTCTCAGTCAGGCTCATCAGTCTCTTTGGGTTGTGATTGTGAACTGCAACCGTTTGGCTTTTGTTTGGTAATATGGGAGGCTTTTGGAATTTGGTGTGCTGAAAGAGTTTTGGGAACCTCCTGCTAACTTCTGCTAATAGAAAGAAACTAAACGAAAATCGCTTCCTTGCTGGAAACGAATCTGTGCAGACATTCAATGCCTCATGACGTGGTGAATCTGCTCTCCACATTCTTCTCGAAAATAATGAGCAAGTGAGGTAAGGGGAAACCGAAGAGGGCCTAGGACGTCCTTACTGAAAAAAAGTTCAGTTCGAGGGTATTCATGTTGGAATTGATCTCGATGCTCTTGTAGAATTGTAGATTGTATATAATTGTATATTATATTGTTCAGGATGTTGTTTATTGTATTATTATTGTTGTTTTATACAGTTGCGCTTGAGACACAAGAGACCGGAATCAAATTACTTGTATGTGCTCGCTCACATAAACGCGATTCTGATTTTGAAATTATGGGGTATTGATATTAGTATGTTACTGTAAAATACTAATTTATTACTATTACCAGCACAACCAGTAATAATGAAAAAAATAATGTTAAATCATGGTCATGTTAAATCATACGGAGGCACCTGACATTGAATCTCAGAAGAGCGAGGGAAAACCAGAGAGTGTTTAAAAACGACTAAACTATATTATAATTCGCATAAAGTGGATGCGCTTGAACTGTAGCTCCGAAGTTCGAATCCCTTCAATGTTAACACATTCTTTGATAGTGCACGTGTATGTGGGTCGGTGTGTGTACGTGTGTATGTACAGATAAATATGATTGTCTTACAGTAATAACATGACCAAAAGGTTTATTAATTCACAGTTAAGTGCTCCAACCCGAGTAAAATTTAAATAAAAGAGTAGCCATCAAAAAAGTTGATGGAGTGTTTTATTGGCACTGCCCACGAACCGCGCGTGTTGTGGTCCTCCCAGCAAATAAACACCAGGCAGCTGTGTGATATTTAAAGAGACGCATTCCGAACAGGAATTGCAGAGCTGAACTGAACACCGATTCAACGATTCAGCTGAACTCTGGAGGAGGTCACTGCAAGTCCAGTCTCCCAAAGGAACAAAGTGGCGTAAGACATTTTCATTTATACGGAGCTTTGGAGGAAACGCGAATCAATGCTTAAATAAGCTTAAAAATATGACACCGAACCTCTTGCTGAGGAGTGAGGGACAAATGACATTTGTATTGGGACAAATTTCATTGACGGTGTCTCATCAATAACTGCTCGGCAGTGAACTATTGAAACAAATCTTATGCCGGGGTGAAACGCCGGTCAGGCTGTCTAATATTAAAATATGCCCTCAGCAAGAGAGAGGGAGAGAGCAAGAGGGAGGGAGAAAGAGAGAGAGAGAGAGAGAGAGAGAGCTGGAGACAGAGGGGAGAGCTGGAAATGGGGGATGGGGTTGCAACATTCCTGTCATCTGAGATTTATTGCCGCGTATGAAGAACTGTGCACCCGGATGTGATTTGGGAGATTTCTCCTAATAAAATTAGTCTCGACACGTGTGTTCAGATGTTGCAGGCTCTGTTATGGGACACTGAAAGGCAAATATATATTTATTAACTGAGTGTTGTGTCCTAACAGGAAACCACTGGAAGTGTAGAACTGAAGGGCCTCAAGTGGAAATCTCTCTATTACTCGTGTATTTTGTGTGTATGTGTACAATACAAATCTGTTGTGATTTGGAAGAGTTGATCTCTTGCTCTCTTTAATGTTATTTCCTCTAAAGTCGTCTATATGCACCCTGTAGAACCGAATTTGTGTGACCTCTCAACAACCGCAAATTCGCGTCTACGGGAATACATGGGCGATTTCAGATCCCACGTTTGATGGTAGCATCAGCCGTCTGGGAAACTGTGACTTTAGACCATGAAGGACGGCGCGACGGAGTGGAAATTGGTGAAGGACTTGAGGTGCGTTGGCGGCAGGGCTGGACTGGGACAAAAAATCGGCACTTTGAGCCGAAACCGGCCAACAGGGTGTGGGAGGGGATGCGAGTGCTAACGGAATTCCGTGCCGGGGCCCCTCTCGATGTCGTTCCCGTGGTGTGTGTGTGTGTGTGGGGGGGTGCTGCTGTATGCCCGAAGGGGGTTATTTATTCTGATCAAAATTACGCTTTTAATAAAAAGTGATGATTTTTGAACATTTCATATTTAAAACATTTTTTTTTACAATTTTATCTATACTACAAAAAAAGACAGGTAAACACTGGCTTCCGTATCCGGGAATTAGAAGCAGGGTCTGCCATTGGTGCCATCGTGTCACGTGATCCTAAGTAACTTTACTGGGGTCTCCCTGGCTGGTGGGAGGGCTTTAAAGAGCAGAAAAACGACAAAGGTGGGAAAATTTATTTCTCCCTCCCGAAATTAATGACCATGAGCTCGTATTTGATGGAGTCTGCCTACATCGATCCCAAATTTCCTCCTTGCGAGGAATATTCGCAAAATAACTATATTACTGACCACAGCTCTGACTATTACAGACGCACGCGGGACGTCGGGTACCAGCATCACCACCGGGAGCTGTATTCCCAGCGCGTGGGCTACCAAGAGCGCCAGTATGACTCTGAAAGCATCCCTGAGCAAGAGCCCAAGCCACAGCAGAGGCACGAGCTCGCCCGTGCCCGAGAGCCCCTGCCTCCAACAGCGACCCCCACCCCGCCGCCCGGGACCTCCTGCAGCCAAGTCGACCCCGAGGTGTCCAAGAGCCTGGCCGGAACGAAACAACCCATAGTCTACCCCTGGATGAAGAAAATTCACGTCAGTGCGGGTAAGCACGCAACAGCTCTCCTCCTTCACCCATCTCTCTTTATCTCTCTCTTTCTCCCTTCCCATTACTCTGCGCTGGAGTGTTTGCCATTAGCAGCCGCTCTGACCGCAGAGTTGACGGTGCAAGAGAGAAGAACCCCCTTTGAAGAGACGCAAGCAAGGCGGATTTACGAGCGCGCGCTGGCAATTACATCCGCCATAAATTTTACAGAAGGGGCAATAGTCTGGGCAGCTCGCGCCCTTTATGAATGTGTCTAGAGAGAGGGAAAGAGAGGAGGGAGACCAATATGTGGCAACACCAGATCAATAATTTACCTCCAGTTCCTAATTTAAAATTCCAAGTTTGAATTTTTTTTCGTGAATTTACATTAAAATTAAACTTCATTTGACCATTTCTGTTTCTGTTCCCAGTGAACTCCTGCTACGGCGGATGCGAACCTAAGCGCTCGCGCACCGCCTACACGCGCCAGCAGGTCCTGGAGCTGGAGAAGGAGTTCCACTACAGTCGCTACCTCACGCGACGGAGGCGGATCGAGATCGCCCACTCGCTGTTGCTCTCCGAGCGGCAGATCAAAATCTGGTTCCAAAATCGCAGGATGAAGTGGAAGAAGGACCACAGGTTACCCAACACCAAAGTCCGACCCTCTTCCTCCTCTTCATCAGCAGGCTCAAGCTCCAACCCAGCTCCGCGTGACCCTCCCAGCGTTTCCCCGAATGCTCGAGCCCAGGAAATCACAAGACTATAGGCGAAGGCATAGCTCATGGACTAAAGGAACTAAATATAATTTATACACATATAATCTTTTTATACATCCACATATATGTAAAAATGGGGTTTTACCACATTTTCATCATTGCTGTAATTTCCAGTCATTTTTAAGATTGTTCGGAATGCAGGGTTAATTTATTCATTAATTTATAACACGTATTTATGAACACTTTGGAGTGAACCGTCCAACCACCACCAGACAACGTGACGTATTTACAGTAGTTATGCCAATCTCATGCAGACTAATCCAGAGGCCTAAATTCTGCTAATACACGATTTAAGACTTTAGTTGTTTCTCTCAGTTTTCGTGGTAGGCGCATTAGATTGTGATTTTAATTTGCAAAACTGTAACATTGACTTAGTGCGTTGTGACGTAAATGATTGTGATCAATAAATGAGTGTCGATGCAAACTGAGATGGATTCATTTTGAAGAAATTAAGGATGATCTTTTTTCCCCAAATATTTTAATTATATATATATATATATTATTTGAAAATATTTTTCGGAATTTAACAGTAAAATATACTTCTAAAATATTTCGTTTTAGCTCATTATTATTATTATTATTATTATTATTATTATTATTATTATTATTATTATTATTATTATTATTATTATTATTATT